>CATIWR010051572.1:0-141007 GCA_949677035.1 Omphalea diandra | reverse complement strand
AAAAGTTTATTTTATATCTCTCAAAAAATTTTTAACTATATATATTTTTATATAATTTATTCCCCAGATATATATATATATATATATATATATATATATATATATATATATATATATATATATATATATATATATATATATAATAATTTCTTTAATCATGTGCAATGTACGTACACTAAAAACTAATATATATAAAGATGAGGCAAACTCAAAATTATAACTTTGACTCTTTTTTTATTTAGTATTTTATTTTTCTAATTTTTTATAAATTTTGAGTTCTTTTATTTTATATATTTTTGGTGAATCCATGTAATATTTTTATAATATAAAATAATGAAAAAATAAATAATTAGGGTTAATTGAATTACAATATTGAATAGTTATAAATTTTGAGCTCTTTTATGTCTAAGTAGTCTACTGCGACTATTTATTCATTTTTTTTATTATGATTGTAATATTTTAACTTCTATGCCTTCAATATTTAATAATATTTTAAAACAATAATTAAAATTATATAAAAATGTATAAATCAAATACTTCATTTAAAAATTAGATTAATATCTGCGCAGAGTGCAAAAACATGATTAGTTTATAATACTATGGTTGAGGAATTGTTCAGGCACCTTAGCAAGTTTACTAATCTCAGGATAATTATTCTTGTTTGAATACTGAAATAACTAAAGGCTTGTTGGTTTCTGCTAACCATTGACTAACTCTCTTTCTTCTGGTTTTGTATCGTGCCTTATGTTTTCAGTTTTGTACGTATATAAATATAATAAATAGTCTTGTTTGAATTCGAGAAGGTTGCTTTCGGTAGTGTTATTACGTAACAAGAACAAGAAAGAAAATGTTGGGTCAATATATATATATATATATATGCTGTAAGGTAGGAAAACAGGTCAATAAAAAGCTGACATGTGCCGTGTTCGAGCTCATAAAATTATCGACTCGGCATAAAATACTTGAACTATAATTGAGAGTGTGATTTCTCTAAGAACAACGAAATGCACTATGTTATATCCATTGGAAATAAATGGCTTCACTTCATGCGTGCAACCTATGAACGAGGGAAGTGGGTATCCTCTGAACTTATTAATAATTTTCATAAAATTATTAATGAAAGAGTATCTCGATGTTTTTTGTGAAAAAAGATGATTGAGACGAGTCTGAGTCTGTAAGAACAAGAGTTATATGTAAGGAAATCCATAGCCTACTGGCTTATATATATTGTCCTATTCCAAGAGTACTAAGCTATCACATTAGTCATCGATAGTTATTTTATAGGTTTTTGAGGTGTAGATGATTCTGAAATTATTTGAATTTCGTCGGTTCTCAATTTTTTATTAAAAAAATCGAGACGAGGTGGGAGTATAAAGAGGTGTAGAATTAAAGAAAGAAGGAAATTGTATTGAATGTTGAAAAGAAGATACTGATCATCAACTGTCAACAAGGATGAAAAGTTTCTCCTTCTAAAAATCTCTTTTTGTTTATTTGTTTGTCAGAAATAAGACTATTTTCTAAATTAGATTTCATAGCTGATTTTTTATAACTTAACATTCAGTCTGATCAATATAATACAATATTATGTATTCCAAATTATCAATTATTAATGGATAGTTATATTATTTGACCTCAAAGTTAATCTCTCTTTCAAAAGGTAATAACCAAACTCTTTGAACCATTCCTCCTCAGTGATGTTTCAAAGTCTATAGCATACTTTGACAAATTTCTCCAAGAAAAAGATCATTGACCTTTTATTTTTTACTAAATTAAATTGGTAATAGCCGTTGAAACCTGCGTAAAATCTGGATTGCTAAAACCTTAGTTCATATATATGTAACTAGCTAGTAATATCTTCCTAAATTAATATTATAACTAATAATTAGACAACTTCCAGATTGATAGTCTATATACATATGTGTGTGCAAGTAGGTAGTAATACAACAAAAATAAATCCAAGCTTGTACAAGCGAGTTATTGATTTTTATGATACAAATTAATAACAACACAAACTAGTAAAAATAGGGTTTCATATTTTAATGATTAAAAATATTATTTAATAATTTGATAAACAATTTGATGGTTACATATCAATATAAAACGAAAAAATAATTAAAGTTAGATTGTGAATCTTGTCAGCATCATCTTTTCCTCATTTAGGTAAATAAAAATATATCATCTAGAATACGTAAGTGGTTCACTTTGGAAACATCAATATCAAGGGAAACTTTAAATAATCAAGTACAAAAAAATATTTTTTGTCACAAAAAATACTACTTGGAAATGATTTTTAAAATTTATAAATCATCAAATGCCAGCTCAAAATAAATTTATTAATCATGCCAGAAACTGTTTGATTGTGAAGGGTCAAAAGTTTGAGAAACCAACAAAATCAAATGCTTATCTTCATCATTATTCCAATAGGCATGTTGGGCAAATAAGATTTTGTCAAAATAAAATACCTTATCTTATTTTAATTAGGATTAGACTTGGACTGCCAAATCTGGATTTGAACGATTAATTATGTTTCTATTCACATATATCTTTCTTATTTTTGGGTTGCTTCTCAAACTCTCCAATTCATTGATGATTGAAGAATTTTCATATTTCATTGGCTTTTTTTAACAAATGTAACCATTTTGGAATTGACATGTCAAATCTGAAACACTATTGAATGACATTAGTTGACTTTTATTATACAAACTAAAAGCTGGTCATGAAGCCATGTTTCGTTGGAGAATCCTATATTAAAACTAATAATATTAAAGGGCTGAATTCTTACCATAAAAAATAAAAAAAATCATGTTGGTGATTTCAATTTTCTGACAGTAATGAAGCATTTTGCTATATGGGGTATGAGTTCGTTTGAATATAGTTCGTGAATCAAGTGTTTGTTTCTGTTGCTCTAGGGTTCGCCTCTTGAAATCTCCTTTGCTCTTGGGCTTGTGCTAGGGGTTCTCTTTCTTTTTTTGGGTTTATCTTGAAGTTTTGCAATTGGGTTTGCTTCCAATTTCTGGCCTTCCTAATTTATCCTTGTAGTTTTCCAATTGGGTTTGCTTCCAATTTCTGGCCTTCCTAATTTATTTTATACTCTTCAGTTCTCATAGGCCCAATGCTTTACCACATCATGCTTTAAGAACTTTATAATTTTGTTTAAAATTTCTTTGGACGTAAAAGGACCTAATAACAAATATCCATGACTTTTTTTTAGTATACAATTCACTTTTAAATTTTGTTTTTTCTATGATCTTAAAGGTTAGTTGATATGAGACATAATCATCTCTCAATGTTTGTCATCTCTCATTGTGATCTTAAATGGTTCAACATTGTAAGGTGTTAACTTGTCTCTCTTACCAAATTTCCTAACTCTTTTTTTAGGAGACATTTTGAGAAATATATAAATACCTATCTTGAATTCCATATCAAAATGCTTAAAACATGTATAATCTTTTGTCTACTTACCACAATACTTAAGTATTCTTAAATCAAAGGCATAACCCTTATGGTAGATTGCATGAAATTTAATCTTATTAACACTTTCATCAATATCTTCCTAACATATATGTAATATCCCTTAATCTAGATAAATATAAATATAATAGTTGACAAAGTAATAATAATAATTTAGAATTATATTTATATAAAAAATATTTTATTTATTTTATTTGATTTTAAATTAATTTCTATAGAAATTTAATTTTATAATAAAGAAATTTAAATTTTATAACTATCACTTTTACCGTCAGTTTTCACTTCCTATTAAATAGTAAACATGTTATATTCTCTACAACCGAGTATAACTCATTTTTCCTAAAAAAGACAAATTTGCACTTTGCATCCTTCTCCCCTCTTCAAGATAAAATTTTGGTTTATACTCCTACTAAATTAATCACCTTCATGGAAGACAATATTCAAGAATTTCGGTATCCCTTTTAGCTATTCACTCTTGTCTTTGATAATAATATTTACAATTTGTTTTCTTACCAGTGTATGAATATTTTTGGCGCAGAAAATAATTGACTGTTGCCTCTACTCTCGCCGTGCGGTCGAGTGCTGGGAATAATGTAACCCTATTATTCATAATGTCTCATTAAAGTTGCGTTAGCCAAATCCTTCCTTATTCATATTTTCGGTGCCATGCTTTGAAATTTTCTTTTTTGTGCGATGTGCTGCACTTTCGTTCTCATATTATATTATATTATATTTCGCATCGGATTTCTATGGAACATGAATGTTCCCTGCCAATTGAAACTGCAGTAAATACACGTTGAAAAAGAAGCCGATTAATATATAATATTCTGGTCCCTGGAATGGAATTTGTTGTTGTGTTCTCTTATTGGCACTCGAGTTGCCGCCAAAACTGTCACTCCTTTGATGTGTTGGCCAATTATTTCATTTTCCTTAAGTCCATTCATTCCCGTTTGTAGCTTGTGCCATGACACTAATACTATAAACTTTTTGCATTAACTGTAACTATTCTATTATATTTTATTAAATGCAGAAACTTATTATTTGAATTTAAGGCAAATTATTTATAAAACTGACTCTCGTTTAACTGTTCTAATGGATTTTCTTTAAACTATTTGGTATATAATTTATTTCTAGTAAGATAATTGAAATTTTTTTATTTTAATTTTCTTTTTACCAGGACTAAAGATTGTAGCATTTTATTCACTTAACGTATATTTTACCCCCTTTTCACACTATCCTAAATATATATTTAATTGTTTGAGTATTATATTTGGTGCTCTAATGAGGAATTTTGCTTACAAGCCATTTGTTCCATTTTACCCCTTTCGTTGCCATCAAATTGTTTTTCCCCAGTATATTCCTCAGGTGTCAGGCTCTTGTGCCCTTGCTTAAAGAATTATTATTATTCTGTAATTAAATTTTATTTATTTATTCATTGGTCATGTTGAGTGTGCTGCAATACCGAGTATAATTTAAGGTAATAAATTGTCTTGATATACCTTTTACTTTACATTGACATGGCTATTCTAGTATTATATTATTATTATTCTCCTAATAACTTCGTCCATCTTATTATTATATTGATATATTGTTCAAAGATTTCATGATATAATATCTTTACAGTATTTTGGGTTTGTCCAATAATCTTTTCAAGCTTTTATACTATCAAATAAATTGTAATTTATATATTATATATAATTAAAATATATTTGAAATATAAATAATTAAGTATTTTGGCTGATCTCCCAAATGGATGTCTTTGAATTTGAGTTTACTTCACTAATTTTATTTTACAAATTGAGTGAAATTTCTCTAGATTAATTATGATGTCCCTATATTATATGCAGGAAATTTTGATACTCTTTAAGTTAGTTGAGTTGTTTGTTGTGTGCTTAGATATAGCTTATATTTTAGACTGTCTATATCTAGCTTTTGACTGAAATTTCAAGGAGTGTTAATTATAATACATGATATATGTTTTGTCTTTTTTAAAACAAATTTCTCAAGTTGAAAATGGTTATAGATTTTACAATAACTTTTTAAATATATATATTTTTTATAAATGCTCTTTAATATAAATCTTTAACAAATTGACTTTATCACTTACTTAAAATTATTTATGTTTATTGGATAAAATGTTTATTAAATACTTTATGCACTTAGAGTTTATAAGTTTCGGGAGACAAATCTTTAAATTATTTGAAAACTCATTTGATATTCTAAATCTGTAGTTTGACTTTGTGGAAATGATTATTTGGGATATATTTGATTTAAATTATCGGTTCCAAGGTAGTTGGACTTTGAATTATTAATATCCGATTTTGGGTATTGTTATTTATAAGATTGATTCTGATATTTGAAATTTTGTGATTTGAATTTTGATTTATAATATGATAACTATTTGAATGAGTTTGAATCTTTAATTAGTATTTAATACCTAGTTATTTATAACTGATTATATGTTATCTGGGTTTCGTTGTGTGGACCATCACGACAATAAGATTACATTATTTGTTATCGTACATTATAATTTATTGTGTTACATTAAAGTCATGCATTGATATTTGTGGAGTAGGTGATCTGTATTTAATTATTTAGTAGCACGCTTATCATTTTATCCTTTGGATTTTTAGTGATGTGGCCTGCACATCACTCTAGAGTACTATACTGAAAAGACCTTTTGTGAAATATTTTATTAATTTAAATGAATTGATGTTGATTTTAATATCCATATTGGTTGAATGCTTAAACTAGATTTTAATCATTTATGACATTAGTATGTTTGGAAAATATAAAAACTATTGTGAAATTATTTGAGTGGTTGTCTGTTCTTATTTCATCGTGTGTTTATAATTATCATTCATTGAGTGTTAGTTCAATCCATATTTGCTTTATTTTTTTCATATTATTAGACATCTGTAGCTGATCTAAGTTTCAGTCGTCTATTTTTTTGGAGAGATTTGGTTTTCTGTCCCCACATTTATTGGGTGTGCTCGAACTTTATCTTTTTCTCGGACTAATTATCATTATTATAACCATTTGGATGATTTTAATTGATTTCATTCGATAGATACTCGCATTTTACTTTTCAGATTCTTTTAATTTAATATTAATTGTTTGAATTTGTTATCCGATATTCTAAAACCATATCATTTAACTTAATGACCATTGATTATTGCTTTCTTTCGTTAGACATATATTTTGTCTAAACTTACCTATATTAATGTAATATTAATTTATACGTCAACGGTCCTGATTGGATCGTGACAATATAGGCCATCGATATTTCTTTTTATATAATGCCTTATATAAGGACATTGTAATAGTTAATAGCTATGCAATTGATATTTTTTAACGTATTTGATAATTAATTTCTTAAATGTGCATTATGCTACATCTTTGTTTTTTTTCAATGAAAAAGTATTTAATTTATATTTTCTAATAACATATATGGTTGCATATTAAAATAAATTACATAATATTTTGTTTAATTTAAAATAAAGACCATTTGAGATTGAGGAAATTATAAAGGAATGCTCAAATAAAAAATTATGTATGCTTTCATAATTCTTAACTTTATTTCTTATTTAATGTAAAATTTTGTCCTATTATGTTGTGTAAACAAAATGTGTTCAAATTATGTGTATACCTATATTACATGTGTGTGCATAGGTAGCATGAAATGTAATTAATTGTATTTTAATTATTCCTTGCTAGTTGTCTGTTTCAATTTTCCTACATATGTCACAAAAATTATATTTATGTGATTCAAATATTTTTATTTTGAGAAAATAATTGATAATATTTATTGCAATCGATCTCACGAAAAGTCCCATAAAAAAAAAATTCAAAAGTTAGAGTTTAGACCCACATGGGCCATAAAAGTCCGCCTGGAGGTTCAGGCCCTTTATAGTTGGATTCATGCGGACTCAAATCGAGCTTGTGATTAATCAAATGGGTGATCCGAAGCAAAGTATGACTTTATCATCATAAAAATCATTTCGTTTTTTTTAATTAAGGCTATTTTAGCAACTCAATTTTTTTAAAAAAATTGAAAAGTAAATTTTTATTTTAATAATATTTGATTAAAAATATTATATTTAAAAGAATTCAATCTTTTTATTTGAAGATAAATGATCTGAGGAGAAAATTACATTAAGCAAAAAAAAAAAAAAGATATTGAGAGAATTTATTATAAATTTTTTACGCTTTATAAAAATTAAGATACCAATCGAACTACATCTGATAATTATCTTTCATATTTAATAGGATGAAACAGTGAAATTAGAAGTTGTCTTTAATTGTTATTATTGTAACTAGAACATAAATCTTGTAAATATTCTTTTTTTTTTTTGTCAAAATTTCTTGTAAATATTCACTACTATATGTGCTCTTTAATAGTTTACATAGAGACGAAGCTAAGGGGGGCCCAAGGCCTTGGTGCCCCAAAGTAAATTTTTTTTTTTCATATTTAGGTATATTAAAAAAAATTATTAACTCTTTTTTTAAAAAAATTATTCGAAAGTTTGTAATTATCCAAAAGATTTTAAAAGTAAGCTACATTTGAAGATTCAGTCGCAACATTATGAGTTTGATGTTCCTCAACATGCTGAGTTCAAGAATTTATCTACTATTTTTTAATTATGTGGAGAATTAATGGACACAAGAAAACTTGCAATTTATTATTTGATTGATAGATTAATTTGACTTATTTTGATTTTTTATGTTTTTACTGCAACAATTGAGTGCATATTCAATTATGAATATTGTGAATACAAGACTCTGAAATAAAATGGAATATCTTGCATATTACTTTTGGTCACATATATAGAAAAATAAATTGTGACAACATTTAGTACAAATTCTATAATAGATGAATTATATGATAAAAAAACGTATTAAGTTTTATAATTAAAGTTGATAGATAATTTATAATTTTAATATTTTTATTAAATTAAACTCATTTTCCGTTTTATCAATAAAATTTTATTTGAAACTATTATTTTGTTCCAATTTGAAATGAAAAAGTTATAAATATTTACTTTTATAATGGTTTATTTTTTGTCGCCCAATAAAATAATCTTGGCTTTGTCTTTGATTACATAGATGTCGGCCTCTTATCCAACCAAAGTTTATAATGGCTTCTCTCTCATAATGAGCGCTAGTTACAACTACTACACTGTTGCATCTCTATTTAGCCTGTAGTTTCCGTCGGCTGTCCATTTTACTCAAGTCAGGTGCAAATTCCATCTAGACTAGAGATGACAAAAGGATCCGATTGAGCGGATTTGAGGGATTGCAAAAAGTATTAACAGCATGTTTGACATTGTCATTAGAATAATTTAATTTTGAGAAAAAATATAAATTTTTTTTCTCATGTGTGATTATAGATTTTTTGAATATAAATTTTATGAGTAAAAAAATGTTATTGATAAAATCTTCAAAAGATAAACTTTTTTTAAAATCAAATTTTTTACTCGTAACACTCATATTGAAAAAAGTAATGATTAACTATAAGAGAGAATCTCTTATATTTTTTTGTTTCAAAATCAAAAATTTTCAATAACAATGCCAAACATGCTCTAATAATGGTTTTTTGCTTTTTTATGTTTGCTTTAGCTCTACAACTAATATTTAATTGTAATATTTATTTGTATAATAATATATTTTTACTCTTCTTAAAATCAAATTACTATTTAATAGATATTGTCTATACATCAAAAATCAATTACTTAAAAAGTAATGATATTTAACTAATAAAGATATATCCAAAAAGAATAAGTATGTAACTATAACTCTAATATCAAAGAGTTTGTTATGTTACTAATCATAGTTAGATAAACCAAGAGATAGGCTCATTTAAAAAATTTAGTTATATTAATATTGTTTATTTATGGGTTCGTTTGTCTTACTTAGATTTATAAAAAATTTGTTTAGACTATAATTCATAATTATAAAATAACATTTAAAATAATATATTTATTATATAAATGATTAAAAAAGATATATATTATTTGATATATTAAAATATATAAAACAAACATTATAATTCTAATACTTTTATGAAAAATTTTAATTATGAATATTAAAAGAAATGTTTAGTTGATCCATGAATACTTGAAAAATTTTCAATTATTTTAGGTTTCAATCATTTTGATTTTTCCTATCAAATTGAGTTAAGTTTGAGCTTTTTTTTAATGGATTCAGATTGAGTTGGAAAATTGTCACTTTAATATAGACAAGTACCATATAAGCAAGGTTTTTCATTATTTTTGCAACTCAAATGAAGTTTGCCAATAGATTGTAGAGTTGTAAATAAAGTGCTCGTAGACAGTTAAAAGTTCAATTTGAGACAAGCTCATTTGAACTTAATTATATTTCTCAAACATAATTTTCAAACTCATTTAATAAATGAGTAAAACTTGAATAAAGACATGTTCAACTCATTTTAACTTGTAAACAATTTGTTTATAGGCTCATAGTGATTCTACGTGGAGAAGATTTTCATCAACGGTGATAACTCAAAATATTATTGTATGAATATATCTTTTTTACACAAGTCCATCTATATAAATAAGAGATAATTGACATTTGATATATGATGATAAATGTGTCACATGTGTACTATAAGTGTTTAAAAGTAATTGTAAAAAGTATTAATAATGGTTTCTGCTTTTTTCTGTTTGTTTTAGCTTTATAGCTAATATTAGCTATAATCTTTATCTGTATAATAATATATTTTGACTCTTCTCTAAATCTAAGATAAACTACCATTTAATAGAAATTGTCTTTTGTCTAATAAACTGTGATTTTTTTGAATATTCTCTTGCCTAATGCTTACTCTGCAGTTACTTTATAAAAGGAATCTATACATCAAAAATCAATTACTTAGAAAATAATGATATTTGACTAATAAAGATATATCCATAAAGAATAAGTGTCTAGATATGACTCTAATATCACATAGTCTGTTGAGGCACCGATCATAATTAGATAAACTAAAAAATAGGCTCATTTAAAAAATTCAATTATATTAATATTGTTTATTTATGAGTTCGTTTGCCTTATTTAGATTTATGAACGATTTGTTTAGACTACGATTCATAATTATAAAATAACATTTAAAATTATATATTTCATTATATAAATAATTTAAAATATATATATTATTAAACTATATAAAACACATTATAATTCTTATATTTTTATGAAAAATTTTAGTTATTTACTATTAAAAGAAAGATTTAGGCTCGATAAAAACTCGATTAAATTTGTAAATCATATGTGAATATAATAGTGTTTAGTTTAGTTTGACTCGGTTAATAAATAAATCGAGCCCAAATATAAATTTTAGACTCGTTTAATAAGTAAACTAAATTTAAATTATTGGTTCAACTCAATTTATTTACAGTCCTATTAGGTTGAATTTAAATTGAGATTAGTGTTTATTGAAAGTTTAATCTAATTTAGCCCGGACAATTACTATAATATCCAAATAATTGGATCAGGCCGATGGAATATATATGGATTTAATTTGAGCCTTTATCATATGACTTCAACCCAATTGATAAATTTTAAAATACTCTGGAATTAGCTTTCACCACTTAATATGACAAACCGAATTCAACTTAATTCTAAAATGCAAATACCCACTAATCCCACTTTATCCCACATTGTGCCAAGCAAAGTCCAAAGAGGGAAAAGAAAATCTGAATTTGATGGATTCCTTCAATAATCATAAAGATTCCAACAGCATGAGATAAAAAAAAAAACCATAGAAGTTAATGCCACTTTGGCACAGCATGTCTCGAGTGAGAGAACAAGAATGTCATTTTTCTTTGAGCAAAATATCTTCGCATGTATCTATACAAGACAGTGTCGTTTAGTGAGTTTTGGTACAGGAGGAGACAAATGCATAAATATGGTGGCGGTATTCCCTGTCCAAAAGTTGGCACGAAATTGAAATGCTTACTTCAGTGCCAATTGTTATCACAAAATTTAGATTGATGGTTAAGTTCTGGCGCATGTTAGCAGCAAGTACTTTGGTAGATTTGAAGACTGAGAACCTGCCACTTGTATATCTCCATATTGGTCTACGTGTCACCATTTACATATTATATGTCAAGCTCAAGCAAACAACTAGTGGTGTACACAGCAGAGGAGCCCAGAGTACGAAACGGTGGCTTCTCGTTAGATTTTGAATGATTTTCACTTCTCAACTCTGATGGCATGATTGAATAAGTATTACAAATCGTATATGATTGATTAGAGCATAATACTTAATTACTCAAAAGTAATTAAAAATAAAATTTGACCTATCAAACCCATCTCCCTTGCCATCAAACCCATCAAATCCAACACCAACCCATGTTCCTTTTTGGAAAAAATTTGTTGGATTTAGTATTAGGTCAGATCAGTTCCATTTCTACAAGCTTGCCTATTCCTTTCCTCCATTTCTTCAACATGCATTGTGAAGCCTAACTGCATAGAGTTCACAGGTGAGCGATTT
Source organism: Omphalea diandra (assembly GCA_949677035.1). NCBI lineage: Eukaryota > Viridiplantae > Streptophyta > Magnoliopsida > Malpighiales > Euphorbiaceae > Omphalea > Omphalea diandra. The sequence continues at coordinate 129,027 of CATIWR010051572.1, read as the reverse complement.
TGAACAATTCTATCAAAATTTGTTGTTGTAAAATTGAGATTTTCTCTTATTTTAACCCATGTAAGTAGTATACTCTACCTTCATAGATGAGTGCTAATTGACATTAGTACAAAATATTAAATTTTGTCAAAATATCTAGAATTGTGAAACATTTTTGAATGAGTGCTTTTAAACTCATTCCACCTGCAAATGTTGTTGTTATTTATTTTTTCTATTACTTTCTAGCTCCTTTCTTTTTCTCTTCAAAAATTAAAAATTCTTAGATGTTAGTTTCTGTATATTATATTTGATATGTATTTGAAAATTGAGTTTAAACACAAAATGCAAAAACTGTTTGATGAATGTCCGAGCAAAATGTTTCCTTGATTTAATGCACAATGAATCAATCTTTGGCAGCTATTGATTTTTATTGGATTAATTGATGATCATGATGGACAATTGTTTCTTCTAGATGATGACGATGAGAGATAATTGTTGATTTTCTATATGGGCAATAAATATTTAATTATTTTCGCCAAAATGTGTAGGTCACTCACTTTCAAGGTTGAAAATTGTTCTTAAATAAGCTTAAAATAAAAGTTATGTCCTAATTAGAGCTAATAATTGATTTTGACCTTAATTACACCTTTCAAAGTAGTTTAAGGATCAATTTAGTCTTTAAGCCTTTTTATTTCTTACTATAAAACACTTAAAACCTATTTCTACGATTAATGCTTTAAATGATCTATAAACTATAGACTTATCTCCTCCATATCAATAATTACATATGTTAAAATAACTTAATTATGCAATTACAGTGGATCTGAGTCAAATTAATATTGAACATTTCAATTGATATATTTATTGGAATTCAATATATATGATAGTAAAGTTTTTTTTTTTATCTATTTTTCTTACGACGAATTAAAATTTGAATGATGTACTTTATGTCTACTTATTTGATTTAATGATGCGCTAATTTTAGATTTGATAATTTTGCCAATCTTGAATTTTTACTGGTTTTCACCATGGATATATAGTAAGCATTTACTTTTTTTTTTAGTATCGAAAAACGAAAATTATATATTAGTATGATTCCAACCATGATCAATTAATAAGCATAGGAATCATTATGCGTATAAGTATTTATTATGGTATATAAATTTGATAGCCGTTGGCATAAAATTTAAAGAAATAATTATGTACTCATAATTTCAACTATGTATAATATAAAATTTAGAGAAATAATTATGTACTCATAATTTCAACTACGTATAAGCATTTATAGGCATTTGAAATAAATAAATATGTCAACAGATGATGAATTCAAAACTGAAAAATCATCGTGTCTGTAATTATCAAACATGTACGTAATTCTTAGGCAAAATTTCATAGAATTGAATGGACAATGCCAATAAATCTCTATTGACAATTTGTGACAATTCAATTATATGACATAAGACATTACACTATTTATTATTAAACCATCTGGATTACAAGGGGGAGAGGAAAATAAGAGAGGAAAGTTATTTTACCTTGATTGGGAAGGGGAGGAAAATAGGAGGGGGAAGGAAAATAAAAATAGGAGGGGGAAGGAAAATAACTCAACTTTTTTCCCTTCCATTTTCTCTCCAAAATGGAGAGAAAATATTGAAGGAAGAGGAGATTTTGCAGAAATTACCATCCTACCCCTGGACAGTGTAAAAAATTACAGAATCGGAGCAAAAACCGAATCAAACTGAAAACTGACCGAACATAGCTGGTTCGGTTCGGTTCGGTTTGATCCCTTAATAAAATTGGTTTATTCAGTTATACTTTTTAAAAAATTCAGTTTTAGGTTTTTGGTTTGGTTTTTTATATAGAAAATAGAAAAAATTAATTAACTGAAGTAATTAATAAATCAAACCCATTTAAATCGAACCAAATTTAAAATACATGTAATTTAATTGAAACAACCCGAACTGAACCTACCGAACCAAAATTGCTTAATTTGTTCTCATTTTCACTCGATAATTTCCGGTTAATATTTCAAAATTTAAAAAATATATTTAAAAATATTTTTGTTACATTTTAATATTTAAAAAATATAAACCAATCTATAAATATATTTTTTTAACATTTCAAATATAAAAATAATTTTAGAATTTGTTCGTATGAACATTATATTTATCATTATATAAATTTTAATTTCATATAAAATCAATTAAATAATAATAATTATTTTTTATCATTATACAATACAATTATATATTTAAATGTGTTATTTAATAAAGGGTAAAATTGGAAATATATTACTTTTTTTTTTCCTTCCATAATTGGTTATCCAATCAAAAGAAAATAAAAATTATTTTCCTTTTCCTCCTTTTTATCCAATCATGAGGGAGGAAAATAAGGAGGAAAAACAAAATTTATTTTCCTTCCTTATTTTCTTTCCTCCCTATGGAAATTTGCCAATCACAGGTAAGGGTCTTGAAGATTAATGCAGCAACTTAGGAAGAAGGTGTGTACGTTTTGTGGGGTGGGCTGGGAAGACAAAATCAACCCCAACGACACTACCAAAGCGTGTTTGCTTATTGGTTGCTTACTCCATTGAGAATTTGTCTTCCGCTCTACTTATATATCCAATAAATATCACTTTTTTTTTTGTAACTTAAAAGAAAAATCTCTTGGACTGTGACGTGTATGAACATCAAAGAACCACGTTGCCAACTACATCATTGTTTTGACATTTCCAAATTTCACACTAACAACTAATTTTTGGGTCATCAGGTTAATGAGTTTTTAATTCAGCTATATTGAAATTTTCTTTAAAATTATACTTATTTAACTGATCTTTTAATAGTAAAATTTTTGATGTATCGAAAATATTTTAAAAAGATAAAAATTGTTAAAGTTTTAATTATTGATCTTTTATATTATGAAATAAATATTCGGTTACCAAATTTTTAACTTAATTGCTAATGATCAAGAGAACAAAGAATTTAACACGTGAAACTTGGTGTTTAATATTCTTCTGAAGTGCGTTTCAAGAAAAATCTTGCTTAAAACAGGCCATGCTGCATAAGGGAGGGAAACTTTAATTAATGACTAATGAGTTACACCATTAATTAATTAATTAATCCATTAATTTAAGCATTAATCAGATAAATATGATAATTAATTAGTCTAGCAATTATATATAAATTGAAATGTCTCTACAAATGGATGGATCTCATGCACGCACGCAAACACCACAATATGGCAAATTGTTTTATGAATCTAATTTAAAGGTGATACTCTTACATCTTAGATACTCTTTCAGTTGTTGCCAGCCGGCCAACAACCAAATTAAATGGTGGATTTTGGTGGACGTTGTGCAGCAACAATGTTAATTAGATTACCAACACATATCAAATCTGATCTGGTTAAAGGGTATATATGTATATAAACAGGTTCATGAATGATTAACTCACTTAAATGGTCATAATTTTTGGTTTTAATCTAAAAATTTATTCTAACAAACTCTATCTTGTGTGAATTTGAAATTTTATATTGAAAAAATAAAATATATACTCTTTAGTGTAATTTATATGAAAAAATATGTATAAATATGTATATATGCATGCGTAAGTGCAAATTAAATAATTTATTTCACAGATAATAGAGATTGAAGATTTTGACTTTGACGTACATGTACTAATAATTTTGTCAAATACACTTTGTTGATTGTTAAGTTTATTTGTGTCGTCCAAAGTATTATTCATGTTAAGCACGTATTTAGTTGAGCTAATAGTCTTTTTGGGTTCATCACCTTAAAGTCTTCATGTCATCCTAAGTATGTAGTTGCCTGCCTGCCTAGTAATCACACTTAGAGGTCAGTAACCAATATTTTGATTCTGTTGATTAACAAATATTTTTGTACCAAATCTTTATTTTCTAAAATTTATAATCAAATTGAAACTTAAATTAGTTCAATGCAAAATTTTTAATTTCAAGTTAATTGTATTTGGAACATGCATCGCATTTATTTGATTTTGTAGTCATTTAGAATGTTAATTTACAATATATCAATAGACATAATTCATTGGTCAATTCCTGTGTGAAATTTTCATGAGTAAAATTATTTTTTCAAAAAAAAAAAAGAATTCAAATAAAAATAATTCATTGGTAAATTCCCGTAAGATTTAATTAAAAAATTGCCATCATATAACACTTTCTAAAAGCAACCGCCTGCAAACATGTTTCCATGTCGTTACATATCAATGACCATGTCCTGAATTTAAAAATCTCTCTAAATTTAACGTCTTCGATTTTTTTGGCACTTTAAATTTTATGTTTTTATATCTTTATACTAATTGAAACGTTTTAGTGCATCTTGATAATTTTCGCTAACAATTCATTTAAAAAATATTTTTTGGTACAATTAAATATGATTAGTCTGATTGACAAAAGTTATTTGGTTGCATTAGTAAAAAAAATCAAATAAAATTAAATTTCCATAAATGGCTCAAATGGGTAACTTAAATTCAGTTGATAATATTGTACTTGAAATAAAAGTTTATATTACTTTTCAAAAAAAAAAAAGTTTATAATTGAAGAAGTTGATCATTATAAGAGGTGTCCTCTCTTCTCTCTGTTTTTTTTTTCTTTTTCTGGTACGTGAAGTTGTATTTCGTTTGTGGATATTTATTTTTGTTTGTGGAGATGCTATTTTCTCTTATGTATGTTTTATTTTTTCTATTTGTGGATAAATTCTCCGCTTATGTGGATATTATTTTATATTTTTTTGAATGAAAATGGAGTCTATTGGTTTTGTAATAGTATTAAATTATTTTGTGTGACAATCATAATTTTTCAAGATTTTTCGATAATTTTATTGAGAAGTTTCATTTAAAATGATGCTACGATATCAAAATAATTTTGAAACCATGCAAAAAAGATCATAAGTAGCGAGTCAAATTATTATGTCAGGTTTAATTATAGTGTTCAAAATAATTTTGAAGTCGTGCGAAAGAGATTCTAAATAGTAAATTGAATTATTTAAATTATTGTGTTAGATTTAATCATAGTGTTTCAATACCACTATTTTGGATTGTATATACTATAACACTATTGAATTAGAGCAATTAGAGAAGTGCTAGATACATTCTATATATTACATTTTCTCTATTATAATGACACATGACATGATTTAAAATATAAATTTTTATTATATTCCTCAGAATGACACGTTTTAAAATATAAATTTCTTTGCAATGAAAAAATATAACAATAGTATCAGCCACATGTCATTATAATAGAAATATAGAAAAAGTATTTAACACTCTTCATTAAATTAAATGAATGAATAACACTATTTTATTAAAAAAAAGTTTATAATTGAATTCAACTCATATGAAAAATTTAGGGACAAATAGATTATTCATAGCTCATATGTGTCGAGGAGAAGCGCATAATGCTATTAAATGTATGTTAATTTTCATGAGTATTGAATTCATATTTTAAATTGATCAAAAGTAAATCATTTAAATTCCACATATTCATAAGTAAAGATAATATTCCTAATATATTCAAACCATAAATTGACTTCTGACTAATATAAAAGGGAAGAATAAATCAACAAATAACAGGATTAATCCCAAGAATCCCATTTAAGCAAGTAAGCAACGATTACAATAATAGTTGCAATTTGCAAACATAATTGAGTTGCAATTACCTTAAATTTATGCAATGCAAATTTCTTAATTTCAAATTAATAATATTGAAAATATACATTATCATTATCAACAAATACACAATTAAATGTCATTTTTATTTAATTCTTAGTTATTTAATTTACAGTGATATATAATTATACGTTTCTCATAAACATTCTTAATAATAAATATTATGTCCTATTTAATTGCTCATATATTTGGAAAATTTGTCACTGTACTTACAAAATTTACAGATAAAGCACAAAACATAAATACGTTACTAATTAAGATGTTAATTCTCAGTCGAGAATATTTTACCGCTAATAATTAATAAACCCATATATATAATATATATATTGGAACGGGTGGGGGGAGTTTGGTAATTGTGACCATGCAATATACACCTGAACAACCTCCTGCAATATGACGGGTGAAGATTACAATCATGCATCTTTCACTGACTCCTCTATATCCCACCTACGTGTCAAAACTACATTCCATAGATTTCATGAAGATCAAACGGCCACAAAATCCTCACGACTAACAACTCCAGCATTCCCCCCATCACTCTTTTTTATACGTACCATTCTCTCTATTTAAAGACTCCCACAAACTGGTGAACAAACGTAATCATTTCCTTTGTGTTTTTTTCTTAAAAAAAATTCTCTTAAATTTTCATACGAACCAAACAACAAAAGAACAAACATCCCATTTGGTTTCTTCGCATTTTCTCCATTTTCTTGGCCATCATTTCTTGTATCAAGAATCATAGGTTGTTGGGTTGTGATCCTTTTTTTTTTTGTCACTACATATAATATAAAAATACATCCATTAGTGTTCTTATAATATTTTTCTTGGTTTTATCAATGGAAGAGACTAATGGGGATATGTGTAAGAATGGGTTATGCCTTAATGACCCGTTAAACTGGGGATTAGTAAGTGAGTCATTGAAGGGTAGTCATTTAGATGAGATTAAAAAAATGGTTAGGGAGTATAGGAAGGCAGTGGTTAGGTTAGGAGGTGAAAGCTTAACCATAGGACAGGTGGCGGCTGTGGCGGCTCGTGGCAGTGGAGTGGCGGTGGAGTTATGTGAGTCAGCTAAAGAAGGAGTAAAGGCAAGCAGTGATTGGGTAATGGAGACTGATAGTTATGGGGTTATTACTGGGTTTGGTGCAACTTCTCATAGGAGAACCAAACAAGGAGGTGCCTTACAGAAGGAGCTTATTAGGTCAGTTCCCCCTCCTCCCTCCCTTTTATCTTACTATTTCTTTACGCATTCTTTAGTTCATATCTTTAAGTGAAGGTTTTTCTTTTCTCTACAAGTGCAGATACCAAGAGTTTAAATCTTGATATATACTATATATTTTTACATATCAAAAGAATAGGGTGATGGCATGTGCAAAAGGTTTTTCTTTTCTAAAAATTTTAAAATTTTCTTTTTCTTTTTAGTTGGGCTAATCATATACTATTTAATTTGTTTTACTTGGGGGGACCTTACATTGAATTTTGGGACCAAATGATATGATATGAGTAATAGATGGCTGATGGGAACACCATAGAGGTCTCAGGCAATGTTAAAACTGGATCCGGCAATGAATCGGTCAGCTGATTGGATCAAGGGTTGATTGATTCAATCGGTCTGACCAATTGGGTTTAATCAGTTTAATAATAAATAAAATTTTAAAAATATTATTAAAATAATGTTAAAAATAAAAACAATATTGAAAATATATGTAAATATATTTAAAATACTTAAAAATATAAAAATTATATTGAAAACTGAACTAGACTTAATCGAACCGATCATTGATCTGTTTCCGATTTTACTGGTTTGACAGGCTTTTTCAGTCCTGTTCGATTTTCAAAACACTGATCTCAAGTGTCATTGTCATATACAGTAATATCCGAAGAATTGAACTCCCTACCATTGTGATTATACTATAATACTAAAACTAGAGATGACAAATGGTTGGGGTTAAATTGTTTTGGATTGAGTTATTTTTAGGTTGGGTCATTTCTCAGTCAATGCATTTTAGGGTTAGGTCGTATTTGGGTTGCCTTGAGTTTCGAGTGAGTTTGGGTCGCCCATTGGGGCATACATGTAGAAGAAGATTTCGGATCGGGTTCATGTTTACTCTTGAAATTGATATTTAAGGTCAGGTCAATTTAGACCATTTGTTATTCAATTTTTAAATGTTCATTTAAATTTTTATCATTTATGTAACATTTTCTCATAATTTGTTAAGAGAAATAATAATTTTCTTTTAAAAATTATTTTCTCTCAATCTCTTATTAAAAAATTAATTATTATATCTTAAATAATAACTATTTAAACTATTTAAAAATTATTTATATGAACTTAATTAAGATTATACTTCTATTTTATATTCAATTTAATCCATTTTTTGCTTAAATAAATTAATGCTTGCGTCACATTATGGTATGCAAAGTTTAGTTAATTGCTAATCTTATAGAAATCTTTATGAACTAGTTCCTTGCTTGCTAATCTTGGAATGTCACTACTTCAGGTTCTTAAATGCAGGAATTTTTGGCTATGGAACAGAGTCATGTCAGACATTGCCACATACAGCAACAAGGGCTGCTATGCTAGTGAGGATCAACACCCTTCTCCAAGGCTATTCAGGCATCCGGTTTGAGATCCTAGAAGCCATTACGAAGCTAATCAATCACAACATTACTCCTTGCATGCCTTTGCGTGGGTCAATATCTTCCTCGGGTGATTTAATCCCCTTCTCGTACATTGCCGGACTCCTGACAGGCAGACCGAATTCCACTACTGTAGGGCCCAACGGAGAATCCCTTAACGCCAGAGAAGCCTTTCGCCTGGCGGGTATTGGAGGCGGCTTCTTCGAGTTACAGCCCAAGGAGGGTCTTGCACTTGTTAATGGCACAGGAGTTGGTGCTGGTTTAGCATCTATGGTACTTTTTGAGGCTAACATATTGACACTTCTATCAGAAGTTTTATCAGCTATTTTTGCTGAAGTCATGCAAGGAAAACCTGAGTTTACAGATCATCTGACACATAAACTGAAGCATCATCCTGGACAGATTGAAGCCGCAGCTATAATGGAACACATTTTAGATGGAAGTTCATATGTTAAGGAAGCAAAGAAAATACATGAAATGGATTCCTTGCAAAAGCCTAAGCAGGATAGATATGCTCTTCGTACTTCACCACAATGGTTAGGTCCTCAAATTGAAGTGATTCGATCATCGACAATGTCCATTGAGAGGGAGATAAATTCTGTGAACGATAATCCATTGATTGATGTGTCAAGGAACAAAGCATTGCATGGAGGGAATTTCCAGGGCACCCCAATTGGCGTGTCAATGGATAACACTAGATTAGCATTAGCTTCAATAGGGAAACTCATGTTTGCTCAATTTTCTGAGCTGGTTAATGATTTCTACAATAATGGGTTGCCTTCAAATCTAACAGGGGGAAGGAATCCAAGCTTGGATTATGGTTTTAAGGGTGCTGAGATTGCAATGGCATCCTATTGTTCTGAGCTACAATACCTTGCAAATCCTGTGACCAACCATGTTCAAAGTGCTGAGCAGCATAATCAAGATGTCAATTCATTAGGCCTAATTTCGGCAACGAAAACAGCTGAAGCAGTTGATATCTTAAAGCTAATGTCTTCGACTTACTTGGTTGCGCTTTGCCAGGCCATAGACTTAAGGCATTTGGAAGAGAATTTGAAGAGCACAGTTAAGAACACAGTGAGCCAAGTGGCCAAGAAGGTTCTTACAGTGGGAGTTAATGGCGAGCTTCATGCTTTAAAGTTCTGTGAGAAAGATTTGCTCAGGGTAGTCGATTGTGCACACGTGTTTGCATACATTGATGATCCTTGTAGTCCAACTTACCTTTTAGTGCAGAAGCTAAGGCAAGTTATTGTTGATCATGCATTGATGAACAATGATTATATAAAAAATATAGGAGCTTCAATCTTCCTCAAGATAGGTGCATTCGAAGATGAGTTGAAGACGGTGTTGCCAAAAGAAGTTGAGGCTGCAAGAAGTAATTTTGAGAGTGGAAATCCTGCAATTCCAAGCAGAATCAAGGAATGCAGGTCTTATCCACTCTACAAGTTCGTGAGACAAGAGTTGGGAACTCAATTTCTAACAGGAGAGAAGCTCAGGTCGCCGGGTGAGGAATTTGACAAATTGTTTACAGCAATTTGTGAAGGCAAGATAGTTGATCCTTTACTTGAATGTCTTAAGGATTGGGATGGCAAGCCTTTGCGAATATGTTAAGGGGGGGGGAGAAGATTTCTTTTGCGAATCCTGTTTTGTATTGTTTTCCGAATCCTGTTTTGTATTGTTTTCCATTGAAGTGATTGTTAACATTGTAATGTAATAGCAGTCTGTATGTTGTTTTCTTTTAACGAGTCCTTTATTTTCTGCATGTACATAAAAATGTTCATCCCCATCATTTCATGCACAGCGAGGAGTGTAATTCATGCAGTAGTTTTATTTGTCCATGGGATTAATTGGATGGAACCTTGTTCACATGAGTGCTCTGTTTTATTTTCAAAGTTAAGGGAGAATAAGTTCCCATCAATAATATAGCTGTAATTACTCAAATCACTTGTTTCTATAATCAGGAGTCGGTTGACTCGGTCATTCATAAGTTTTGTGCTGCATCTCTCACACCCCATTTATATAAATTTTGTTCAATAAGATGAAGAGTAGATGCATTGGTTAAATTTTGCTTTTGTACACAACTAAATCCACAATAACAAAACCCTTGATACATCTGCGAGTTACAGCTATCAAACAAGCGCTCGGACAGAGCAGGGTTGCCATCCAATACAGCAGACAGTTGGCACCACAAATCAAGTTAGGAACTTTCATTTGAACTTCTTGGCATCGGCTGTCTATACGAAGCAATTTTTTAAAAACCAGATTGGTCAGTCAACCTGTTTCCAGCATCGATTCAATCAATCTGATTAATTCAGTTAAATTATAAATAACATTCAACAATATTATTAAAATAATTTTACAAAATAAAAAATATAAAAAACACAAACATATTTATTAATAATTAAAAAATAAAATTAAAAAAACAATCCAAAACTAAACGAAGTGAGAGTTTTCAGAACATTAATATAAAGATATTGACTTCGTTTTGTTAGTGCCATGTGGGTGTAGAGAAGCATATGTGGATATTTTGAATGTCTAATAACAGATTCAAATCATTCAACAATGGCAAAGATTGAAGATTCCAAGGGAAATATAAAAGACCTTTACCTGAGGAAAATCTTTAACACTTGCCAAGAGAAAACAACATCAAGTGTTAGCAATGATCTTTACCATAAATCAAACATGAAGCCAAACTGATATGGAAGCAGAACATACAAGCATAGGAACAGATCAATACCACTGCAAGGGGATCCATGATGTTATACTGCGTCTACGTTAATACAAGCAATTTCTGGCTTTACAACTTAAGCTATGTTTGGTAGGATGTAATCAATTGTAATGAAATGTAATCAAATATAAACTCAATTGAACTATTAAACTAAATTTTTTTTTTATTACATTACATTTAATTACGTCATATCAACCGTAGCCTTAATGTACATAACTAGAAAGAACTATATCAACCATATACAGCTGCAAATTCTACACAAGACAACATGTACATCTATGGAACTCTTCCTAAATGCATGAAAGCACGGGCCACATTGAAAATATGCACTTCAGAAAATGAACCTCAAAGGATCCTCAGGATTAGTATAAAATCAAAATACATAAGAAAATGTTAATCATCATCAGATAAACACACAACTTCGCTTTGACATGCCCCATTTGTCCTTGAATTGTTTAACAGCCTAAGTTCAGGTGGGACCAAGGGATCTGGATTAGAACCCAAATCTGTTAGTGGGCGCAAAGTGTGGGGCGAATTTGTATTTGTTTGATTATCCACATCCATAAGAAACTCAAGTGCAGATAGAGATGAATTAGAAATAGGTACAAAAGTTCCTGCTGTTTCAGATCGAAATGCAACATTATGGAAAATTTGCTGTGTAGATAGCTGTGATCGCAATGCAGGCTGGGAGAGTGTGGCAGAAATAAGGGGGCTAATTGGCACCTGTTGACTAGGCATCCCAGCTGAAAGGGAAGTAAAATTGGTTGCATTTGTGGAAGGTGATCTAAAAGGTTGTAGGTGCGGGGCAGGTGCTCGAACTTCACTGCCCATTTGGAGATTGCCAGTGGCAGGGGAAATGGAGCTAATGTGAGGTGGTCTTGTTGGGATGCCTGAGAACAGTGTCGAATGGTGAACAGCATGCAAAGATGGAGCTGCACTGCAAGAGCAGGGGGCAGCTATCTGTAGGCCGCCACCTGGGGCTGGACCAGCAGAAGACAAACCAGTGACGCAGGAATTCCCATGTGCCGTCGGCTGTAATGATAGCTGAACCGGCTGCTGCATGGATGTTGGGGGCAGCTCTGACAGGAAAGAAATTGTCAGGAGTTCAATAGTGTAATGAGAGCAATATTCAAGTGTATTAGAAGCACAAAAGATTTGTATATATTAATAAGATCACAAATGTTACACACCTAACTGGATGACAGGTGTACTGGATGCCTTCATATCCATGCATTTAGATCTATATGCCTCAGCTAAAATCTTGTTCATAAGAACTTTGTTGTGATTTGTATCTAGTTCTTTCTTCTTAAGGATGAATTCAGATTCCATCTCCTGAAGTTTAATCTCATACTTTCTACGAATTTGAGCAACAACTTCCTCTATCTCCTTTTCACAATCAGTTTTCAGCTGCAGCTTCTGCAAAATAGAGGAGTTATTAATTATTATTTTTTTTAAAAAAAAGAGAGAACATTCTAAGGCTTCTTTTAACATAGAAGATAATTGTGGAAAACTGACTGTGTTCTCATGGGCATTGATGCTGTTGTCTCTCTCTATGCATATCCTGTCCAATTCATTTTGAAGTGGATCATGATAAGAAGGCAGAGGAGGAACTCGGACAGGGGGTACAGTTTGCGCAGTGCGATTGCTAATGCCTGGAGAAATGGGTAGGGTCCTACTATCTGAACCATGCATCCCAGATACACCAATAGGAAGTTCACTGGGAAGACGTTGGACGGGCTGTATATCGGTTTGATTTGAGCGTTCCCCTTGGTCTTCCACTATTTGCGTCAAAGAGCCAGTACTATTGTTAGTGATATGATCTCCACTGCTTGGCTGATGCTCAATTGCAATAGCTGAAGGTAAATCCACAGCATCAAGAACTAAAGCAGATTCTGTGGGATGATCTACAACTGGTTCATTGCAACTGCTTTGATTAGAAGCTACATCATCCGTATGGCATACAGAATTCTCAATTTGATCCACAAAATTGTGATTTCCACTCACTGATGCAACTCCATCTGGCAATCTTGTGGATGATGTCAGCTGAGGAGACTCATGTTGAAGTGCCTAAACAAGTGAGTTTGCAAGTAATAGGACATATTTAAATTTTGTCCAGCAGAGAACTCAGAGACCCATGACTTCACAGTACTAAAATAAACAATATCACAGCAAACCAACAATGTCATGTATGCATCCACTAGTTCAGGAACTATCTGTTGACAGCCCCATAATCCAAATGCATAATAAACTTGATTCTATAGCTATTTGTTCATCATATGGAAAACAGAAGACCATAGGAATGCATAGAACAGAATATGAGGTCTCCATAAAAGAACAATATCGTAACTGCAATGCATGGATACTACAAGACCATGATCATAAAGATAGCAGATAAATAATAACCTGAATACCTGACTTAATGGCACTGGAATATCTTGAGCCAAAGCAGGTCCAGGCTGGATAGCTGGCAAACCAACCACAGACAGTTCTTTGGGATGACTGCATTCGTTAATGACAGGAGCCACTGGTTCCTGCTGAGCAACTCCAGTATTAATGCATGAGGTCACCGAACATGCTCCGTAAATCTCTTTCCCACTGCTAACATCCTCTACTACTTCACTAGGAACATTTCCCAACACTCGGGACGAAATCATTCCATCCTGCTTATCAACTCTGCTATTTAAGGATGAAGTCATGGAAGAAATGCCATTTTTCTCCCAATCAGTACTTGCACCCTCCACTATTCCAGCAGTTCTATCCAATGATTGAGAGTCTTGATTATTGACAGTCTCATCTGCTTGAACCTTTCCATCTTGCTGCTTACTGATTTCATCTGGAGCATTTTCAGGCACTCCTGATCGAGCCTCCCCTTCCTGTTGGCTGAGTTCAGCATTTTTACCAGCAGAATCAGACTTTTCATTGCTGATAGTCTTATCCACAAGAACCTCCCCATCTTGCTGAATACAAGTTCTATTACCGATGGCTTCATTGGAAACACTTTCTAGTACTCCTAATAAAACCTTCGCATTTTGCCTGTCTCCAGGAGTCACATTAGAGTGTGATTCTTGATTAACAATAGAAACCCCTCCATCCTGCTGATTGATTTCAGCAGTATTGGATGGAAAAGCATGAACTCCATCCTTTTCTCTAACGATGGTGTCGCCATCATCCGTGACTTCGGCAGGAGTGGGTTCAGGAACTCCCATGTTCTCCAGGCTGCCAGTGGAGATGACATTGTCAGGCAATCCCTTTAAAAGCTTTCTGTTGGGCACTACTAAGGTGGTTCCATTGGGACTTTGGTCATTAGAAGCGAGTTTATGAACAGAGTTCTCAAGACCATCACCAGAACTAATAGCTTCAGACATTCCCAACATAACTTCTGCATCAGGAATTTGTTCTTCGGATGAAGAAACATTTAAAGGGTTAACGAATCCATTCCCTGAGATTATAGCCTTGGGAAATCTAAATGGAGCATCTCCATTAAGCATGTCTGATTTAACCCCATTATGAATCTGCTCATTTGTAGAGCGTACCCCAGGGAGTAGATCCTCCTCCACATCATTTGAACTTGCAGTTTCATGAACTTCCAGTGGAACATCCCTCTTATGCATGCTTTGGATTCCCTCAGGAATCTTTTCTCTCAAATAAGACTTCAATGTGACAGAATTTTGTTGATCATGTCCAGGGTCAATTGTAGGTGACTTATTTACCAATTCCACCTTTGCCCAAGATTTCATTCCATCCAGCCAACAAGCTTTCCTCTCTTGTAACTTCTTCTTTGCAGCCAGGTGAACTGCCTCAAGATTTTTAAGGTGTATATCCTTTTGGCGCTTGAGTTCTTCAAACTTCTTTGCATATTCAATATCCACTAACTTGAGTTTATCTGTTCTCATTGATCTATTACTATGTAAACGAATAACAGCTGCCTCTGTTTTTAGCTTATTCTCAAGTTGTGCCTTCTCCTCCTTGTACTTTCTTTCAATTTCCTCCTTTTCTTCCTGTTGCTTCTGTGAGAGCTTTGCCATCTGTTTTTGGCATTTCTTCTCAATATCTTTGATACTTTTTGAAAAATCATGTTGTGCCAATCCCAATTGGGAAAGTACTTGATCATCAAAGAATTCTGGACCATGTGGCAGATCTTCAAACCCTACTTTTACCTTTTGCAGGATATGTGGTGTTGATTCTGAATATCTTGCATGTAAATGGTCTTTGTTAGGAACTTTAGTTACTAACTGAGAAAATTTTGGAGAACTGGCAAGTGTGAAATTCCCTGTATAGTATAAAAACATTTTCTTCAGACACCGCAACATATAATACACATAATCTGCCTCTTCTTTCTTGCAGCTGAAGTGTAAATGCTGTTTTGCAAGCGCAAGTGATTCTTTGTGATCAAGTTTGTGCCTTAGCAATGAAGCTGCAGTCCAACACTGAAAATTTGTATAGCACGGCAGAAACATCAGTCAATATCAGCTGAACATGCACAACCCCACAAGCCCAGAATACAGCTAAGTCAAAAGTATACATGCTAAGTATTTACACACAGATATGCAACACCTAAATACACATGGACATAGCAGCACCTACCTGGGGTGAGCACTCACATTCAGTAGTGAGAAACACTAATGAATGTAAAACATCAATACTGATCTTTCCTTAAACCTAGTTTCTATGAAAAACAGAAAACATAAAGAAAAGAAAAGCAATATAGAGGTTGGTCCTCACACCACAGTTGACAATTTATTCCTTCAGCAACTGTCTAATTCAATCTTCATCTGAATGAAAGCGTGATTTTAGTTCTGTTATGCTTGTTTTCCAAGTGTAAAAACTAATAGAACACTTGCTTGTTTTCCACCATGTGTTTGCTGATGAAAATAATTCATAAGGAAAATTATAAAGAGTGAGTTCCTTCCGTGCACACTTGCATAATTTTATAGTTCTGTTAGTTTTTTTAAATCATTTTCTTGCTTGCAACTAAACTACTTTTGGCAGCATTTTCTTATTTGAATAGAGATGCCTCAGAAAACAAGAAGTCTTGTGCGCTGAGGACATATTTTTTTGCCTTATCTAAAAATAGAGGATAGAGCTGTATTTAGAAGATATTTTTCTTTAGGGTTTTATCACTCAAAAGGTCTTGAACTCTATGCCAATTTATAAATATGCTAGAATTTTTCCAAAGACCAAATATTGGGCACTCAAATCACAAGGAAGACCAACTCTACAGTGTAATAGAAATCATCTTATTCCATCATAAGGAGGCTAAAAGGAGCCTTAAAAAAATGCATACTCACTGCAATATGTTTTTAACAATACAAAGCCTCATCTGACTTTCTCAAAATTTCCTTTGCACCGCCGTCTTTTATCTTTCACAATTTTCTCACCTATAGGTTCCTAGATACTGTGATTTACTTCTGAAGTATAGAAATATTCTCAAAGAGGAAAGAATGCTATGAGTCCACCTCAAAAGAATTTTTCTCAAAAGAATTTGGCAACATGGAAAAGAAAGACAAATAATTTCACAAAGTAAAATGCAAAGACAGTTCGAGAGCAGCATTAGAGATGTCAGTCAATTTAGAAAGCAACTGACATAATATTGCAGACATTTTCTTCATATCCCTTATATGGCCATGCAGGAAAACCTCTATGTAACTTGCATGGTGCCAGGGGCAGATACAAAGCAAGGTTGGGAGGGGCTCCACCAGCACCCCCCCTCCCCCTCCCCCGCCCCCAAAAAAAAAAAAAAGACATTCTTCCTTTCAATATGGTATTTTTAGTTTTTTAGTCCATTATTTCTGAGAAATTTTCTTTTTGGCCCGTCCTAATAAATTTATATTTTGATACTCCTTAAATAATTTTCACTATTTTTCTCAATCTCTCACACCTATTGAGTTTTACAATTTAAATCAGAAATTGAGTCATTATGTATTCATGTTTTGCATTTTCTCTTTATACTTATTTATGCACTTTCTATTTTATATATATTACTTTTTATTTTTTTACTTCAATTATTTAACTAGTGAAATTGCTTCAGTTTAAAAGGAATGGCTAAAAATCTCTAACTATATACTTTATAAAGTTTAAGACTTATATTTTGTTTTTCTTTTATAATATTTTATGATTTCATTGAAATTATTTTTCTCTTGATAGTGAAATTTAGGAGTTTTGAGTACTTAATTAGAGTATATCAATATTTTAAAAAAATTAAAACTGAAATTAGATTCAAACAACGTGTAAAAGTACGATTAAAAAGTTCATAATAAATTTGCTCTTAAAATAGGTAAAATCAATATCTTAAATAATGTTTACTATGTTATAGCACAATACTAACATGTCCATTGTATTTTACATTCTAATTTTAAGCAATATATAGTTTTATAATTAAAGTAATCAATGCAGTTCCTTATATATGATTTTCATGACTTGAAATAGGAACTATTTTTTTCGTACATAAAGACTAAAAACTAATCACCAAGCCAACATCGACATGGTGAAATGTCCCTTCAAACAAGAAAGGATCGAATCTTGTTTTATTTAGAGAAACATAAGCTAACTGATATCAACTAGGCAACTATCAGTGGATTACAAAAACTAAAATCATTAAATTGACATTAAACTACATATGAGACAGATTAAACTAAGTAAACACAAATAATTGTCAAATCAACACATGCAGCAAGGATAATTCAAGCACTTTTCCAGTTTTGCTAGAACATTTTTGTAAATTTTTATTCTAACACAAGCATAAAAGTCACTGATCATAACAGGGAAGGTCGCATCGAAAGTAAACAAAACAGCATATGGGCAAAAGAAAATTCTAACCAGGGATATCTGAAATGCCTCCAGGACGGAGGCCTGTTCACTGCTAACATGATGATTATTCATTACATATTCAAGGAAACTTTGAACCATAGCCTTGACATCTTGCTGCAATGACAGAAAACATGGTAAAACAAAATAATACATATTCTATTAGGAAAGTATTCAAGTTAACAAACCATACAAAAGCACTGTGCAACAGGTGTAATAATAAGTAGCTACTCAATCATATAATTCTATTATTACATTGGCAGGATTAACATCCATGTGCTTTGCCATCCTCCTCTAATTTCATGGAAATATACAAATATTTTGTCCTGATCATGTATATCTATCCCTATTATTGTAGGTGACTTGTAACCCAATCAACATATTAAAAGTAACTTTTTTTACTCATTTTAGTGTAACACTCTGAATATCAAATTCATGAATGGTGTTTATATATCAATCTATCCATTTTAACTTTCAAATCTACAATCTAATTAAGGAAAGTTATTATGAGAAAAAATGTTTTACATACATAAATGCATTTATTTAATTTGTCTATTTTTGACTAATTTATTTCCATGAGAAAGGGGTCAAGTTGGTTCACTGTATAGAGTCTATTAGCCAACTCTAATTCTTTTTTCCCAATTTTTCTTATATACTCAATATTATCACATACTAAATTACACAATCATTTAATTGTTTGGATCCTATTGGCCAAAGTATGAGTCTTGGTGAATCCCCCATGTGGGGTTTATATGGACTTATGTGGTTCTCTCAACGTTCATAATATTAACAAGCAGAATTTTCACTTACTGCTATGTGGCAGCAAGCAACTATCCCACATGCAGCTGCTTTGACAGGGTAGTCAAAACCGCACACAGAAGGCTTTGGTTATTAAAAAAATAAAATAAAATAAAACTTTGGCACCTTAAAATTTTCATTGGTTAACATATCAATTTTCTTGTCAGTTGATAAAAAAAAAATATATCAATTTACTTGACTATTGTTATCTTTCAGTTTTTCATAGAATATTTTATTCTTGCTTGAATTCCAGACAATCACTAAATATTATGAGAAAAGAAAAAAACCAAAAAATTTCAAACACAGAACAAGCAATATTAATCCTTTTTTGTGAGATCAAGTTCTTGAAATTTTTGTAACTTGAGCTTTCAAATGCATATGAAAAATTGATAAGGTTTCTTACAAATTAAGCAAACCAATATAATTCAAGAAATCATATATCGTAGGTAAAAGAAAAGCAGGAGGAACTTGGAATGTCATGAACACAGCTGAGTCGGCTGATTCTGAAAAATGTGAAAAGAAAAAAAAGAAAATTTTAAGAAAAAGTGTGTTAAAAGTAATAAAAAAAAACTGTCATACATGTTTTGTGTTGATCCATAAAGAAACATGAGAAATGACTGAAACAGCCATTTATCATGAGTTGTGTGTCACTTCAATATGAATGGTGAATCATATATAGAGGAACAGTGGATAATGGATCAGCAGGCCAAATTCCTACTCCAAAACAGGTGATATGCTATGAAATGGGCGTTATAATGAGACAGGATAGTCAGGGTATCATATCATTATTAGCATACACAAAGAAGAAAACCCTTAAAGCTGAACAACAAATATGTACATGTAATTCAAATTGACTACTTCAGTGGGGAAATGAAATACGTACTGGAAGCTGCAGAATTTCACACAATTTTGCTATCTTTGGCTTCAAAAGCAGATGTAGACTCTTTTGCGTATCATGCAGAGTTAGTTTTGCACTAAATTTAGCCAAGTTAATTGGTTGTACTTCTGATAAATTATTAGCCAAACTCAGGGAGATTGAAGCATGATCAGCATTACTTTTATTAAGACAGCCAGTTGAATTGAACAATGACAGGTGTACATTATCAGACGGAGGTCCAAACCGCGCTGAAGAAACAGCAGATAATTTGAGAAAGTTAATTTAAGAATTCAACAAAGCTAAATACTTTCCTATTAGTTCTCCAATTCTAAAGTAACAAAAGAGGCCATGTTGAGTACAACAGATAATAGAAACCAAGGTCAATCAACAATTGTATCAGCTCTTTACCTTCATTACTCCCAGCAAACACTTTTGCTGCCAGTGGGACCAGTTTGAAAGCGGTTAGATCAACATCATTGTTGACCACTTTTTTGCGCTTCTTCACACCTTTGTCACCCTTACCTTCACGTTTCTTGGGTAAATCATCAATGTGTTGAGCCCTTTTACGGTTCTTTGGGCACAAACCAGAAGAATATTTCCATTGTGGTTGTTTTCCCCCTAATAATTTTTTCCAAAATATGTGGGGCAGCTCTTCATCGCTCAATTGAATATTCTGCTCACCAGGCAATGGAAAATCAGTACTATAACTTCCTTTATTTTGTTTAGCTTTCAAAATTATAGAGTAGCTTCTGTTGTTATCTTTGGCATTTTGAGAAAGTATAGTCAAGAACTCCTGGGTAATATGTTTCAGTGGCTTGAATGAGGGACTCCCATCGCTGATTGAGGTACAGCCACTGTGAAACTCATCCAATTTATCGAATAGATATGAAACTCCCCAATTAAGTAGATTGTGGCTAGTAGCGCGGCTTATGCTCTGTAAATTACTGTCAAGAGTCTTACCTTGTTTTGCAAGGATCAGAACATTTTCTTCCACAGTAAAAGAGGAATATAGACGAAATACTTTTAACTGTTCAAACTGTGCATCAAATGTTATCCTTTGTAGATTTCTTACATCATTTGCTGGGCTCCAATCACTACCAAATATGAAAACAGTATCAACCGATGACAGTTTGATACTGGGAACACAAGCACGATTTTCTAATAAAAACACAAATCTCTGTTTCTGACTATTGAAGTTGTTTAGAGCAGCTAGCTTTCTTGTTCGAGAAACCAATCCATCAATACGTTCATAAGAATCCTGACCAAATCTTTGACGCACAAAGTCATCCAAAATATCTCCAATATTATCCTTTCCAGAACCACCACTAGACTGTCAACAAAAAATATTTTACTTAAGAGCCTTGCAACAACATGAAGAGAGAAGGGTATCATATCAGAGAGTGCATGTGCACAAGAAAAAAAGCAAAGAGGGATGAGGTAATTAGAAAATCTGAGTCTATAAAATTACACTGCCAAGATGACCAACATGTTGAACAGAACATGAAATTATATGCAATCAGAATGATGACACGATCAAAATAGAAGAGAAGAAAAGCTATTTCCAGCACATGAACTAAACAACTTTGTGTTAGGGTAAATTACCATTTCCTGCTGAGGTTTGACAAAATTCATTAGTCAGAACTCTATTTTTAAAATTGAAACTTGAAAGGTCCTTATAATTTCATTCCATCAATATAGTAGTCCAATTAGATTTCCCATTAAATAGACGAGAAATGTCTATATTACCATTAACCTAGATGCAAACTTTGTTTTGCCACCATCAGATGAACCCCTAATTTGCCCTCTCTCTCCTCTACTCCACCACAAACCCAATTCCGCCAATCTAAACAAAACTCTAATGTGTTACTGGTTTGATGGCTTTCTAGACATGTAAATCCTCCATTCAATTAAATGGAATGGCAAAAGTTGAAATAACCCGATAGTCATCACCATACAGTGATCATGAGATATAGATATGTGCACTGAAGCCCAAGTGCAAATAACAGCCGCACACATAAGACAAATTTGATCAATGATTTTGTTAATGGATAGAAGTACCCAGAAGCATAAAAACATAAAAAATGAAATTACTCAATTCAAAAAAAATTTTAAAAATAAAAAAGATATTTCAACCAAAATGTCTTACCCCTAATGAAAACCCAGAGAATCATGTTGTTACACTTATAAAAATTAAACTTCAAATCCTAAAAATTAAAAGTTTCTTTCTCCCACTTGGCTTCATGGACTAAATAGGAATGCGAGTCACAATCAATCGGTAATTGCTGGCCTCTTTAACACTGCACAGACAGTCTCATAACCCTCACCCAATTATACCCACATATAAATTGGGTATCAATTTAGCAACAGAGAAGGAATTAAGAAAGGATTACAGAAGAAGAAAAGAAAAGAAGGAAGAAGGGACTGATATAGAGAAGAAACTTCCAGAATTGAAAGAATTGAAAGTGATTGTATTATTGTTGCTTAATTGTATACTGATTACCACATTATTCTCGCTAACAATTAGCTAACAGAATGCTTAGCTGTAGAGTCTTCCCATCTATCATTACATGACGGCTAACAACACCATGTAACAAGGATTCCCTCCAATTCTAGCTTCTAGCTGCCAACTCATTAATCTCCTTTGCTCCTAATTCACCAATCAACAGCGATAACTGGAATTGCCAGCTGCCCTAGACTTGTATCCTACCCATCCTCATCCTCATCCAGCCCATGCAAGGCACAACCTGTTGTAATTTGAGGATTAGCGGTGTAGAGGCTGTTGCTAGGGCCTAAGGATTTCTTTATTTAGTGAGATGTAGAAAGACGAATAGAGAGATCGGTGATAGGAATTGAGATTTCAAAAGGATGAATAAATCAGGTACCGGAGGAAATTTTTGTCGTGATCGGAGTTGATCTGAAGAGTGAGCAACCTTTCTGTATGCCCGAGCAAATGGTGTGTCGTTTAACATTTGTTTTACAATTTTGTAACACAGAAACATGTAATTTATTTCTATCAAGGCTGATTTAAATCCAAAAGCGGTTTTGTTTGACATTCTGCTGAGTAACAGAAAAATCAGCAAAACCCTAGAGGAAGGGCTACCCAATTGACATTATGAAATTTTAAGGACCATGTAATATGATTTAAGAAAAGAGGCCCTGACTAATCAATTTTGGCAAACCTCGGGATAAATAGTAAATTACTCTTATGTTAAACTGAATGCTCCATAAATGTTACATTCAATTCTGTTGATTGAAATTCAATTTAACAAAAGAAATTTTGCAAGAAATTTCTTCGAAGGAATCAAGTTAACTATGTAATTATTTTTCCTTAGATGATTTCTAAACATAATTTATAAATCTTCGTCAGAAAATCAAATTCAATCTTATGCCTCATAAGACCTAGTGCTAAGAATTAGACTAGAACCTCAGCTTCATCAATAGCATAAATTGAAAGGAGAACAGCATATATATCAATTCACCAATGCATGTTGCAGAGAGACAATAAAAGAACATATATGCAGAAAAATTTACAAAAGGTCTTTTAAAAAGAACATAATCTCTGTTAAAGCGTATACCTGAAAAAGAATTACCACTCTTAAACCTTTGTTTCTTATCTCAAAAAGCATTGCATCGAGAAGTTGTAACTTGCCACTTGCTTTTATTCCAATATCTAAAAATTCAGCCACATTAGCATCTTGGGTCAATGCAGAGGCCAGATGTTGATCCACGATATAGGGATGATCGCAGCACTGTAAATAATAATCACACACATGACTTGCAACTGGAAACAAAAAACATACGACCTAATTGCTTATTTTGTTCTCATTAGTGATTACGAAACGCATAAATAGTAATTCAAGCTCTAATATATGCAAACAAAATAAGAATAGTCGAATCAACCAAACATAGTTAGAGTTACAAATCATAAGTTCCCCATATAATTTGTAAATGAATGAAACTCATATTTGATCACTTGTAAATAGGAAAAGTTTTCAAATGTACAAGTCTTAATCTAGAAGTAGTTATGCGGCCCACATAACTGACACAATAAAGTAGAACACATAAGTTGACTATGCAGGTAAAAAATCATAAAGGTGAAAAAACATAATAATGCTTAAATTAAACAAAATCTAAATCTGTTAAACAATAACCAAACCTTTCGATTAGAGATGAGAATATCACGAAGTGCCCCAACAACATCATTCTTCGAGGATGAAAAAAGTGACAAAGAATTTGTAAATAGAGCAGCACAGTATTGTTCAAGCTGTATATTGGATATCTGAACAGGAACCCAATACTCAATAAATCTTGAAGAGTCTGACTTGGAATCTTTAACAGTATACTTTGACAGCCTATCCTTCAAATTGCCAATCTTGTGGTTGGAATTATTTACAATGCTCTCACAGCCACTATTATCACTTTTACAATCAAGCACAGACAGCAAATGTTCAATTACATCATCCTGCCAAATTCATCACATAACAAGCCATCCTTCAGTTGTATGTATGTTTTAAGTCTGATAGAACTATAAGTAGAGGACAAGAGAAATGCCAAGCTTATTCACAGCACACCTTAAGTTGACCACTGACAAGGAGAAGCCTCATATCAGTGCTAAAGCTCTTAAATGCCTCAAAATGTGAATATATTCTGGAGAGTTGGCACTCATCAATTATCATTGCTTCCCATGTTATCTTTTTAAGCACATCTAGATCCTGCAGAACCATATAACAAAATCAGCAATAAATGCCATGATGAGTGAACCTATAAACTGAGAATATACTCAAATTAAAATCACAAATTCTTCAAATAACTAGCCATTTTAAATGAAAATGTGTCAAGAAGGCATCTTATTCTAGGGATAAATAATTAGTCAGAAAATCAACATACTTCACATGCCAAAAATCATGCATGCGCAATGGCATACCTCTGCAATAACTTCTGGAGAGGTTATAAGCACATCAAGCATTATGCCCCCTTCTCGTCCATGAAACTCCACTGCCCTAACACTTTTTCGTACATCTCTATTACCATGGTAAACCACAGCATCAACAGCTGGAGCCAAACGGAAGAACTCTTCATCCCACAACAAAAGTGTAGGAGAAGTAGTGATGATCAGAAAAGGCCGACAGTCATTTGATGAAAAAGATGCAATAAATGAAATCACCTTCATAATTCGTTCCTGCAGACATAATAACCACTTATTCATAAAACAATCACAATTGCATACTTATAGCAGCTAATACTAAGGGATGTAACCCTCCGAGAAATATAGAAAGAAATAAAAACCTCAGAAGAACACGAAACACTGAAAAAAGGGGTTAATATCATCATAATAAAGAAAATTTGTCACATTAGCCTGAATAAAGGAAAATGGCAAGCATGCAGCAAAAATTTTGTTCATTTTAACAGGACAATAATAATACGCAGCATGAGAGTTTTATACAGGAACAAACCATAAAATCATGTATGCTACATACATAAGTTGCACATATGCCCAAAGAAACATAGGATTGAATTTGCTTATGTCAAGCATACAATTCTGGCAGTCTAGTTAATAGGCCACCATTAGAAGACTGCCCTCAAGCTATTGTGTCATGCATTTGATACAAAACTGAAAAGTAAACTCACTGGCAAGCCTAAATTAACGTATGACAGATTACTCTCACCTGATCATCAACAATAACATTCTGCCCCTTGTACCAACACTCACGAAGTCTTTTGATGAAGTCCATATGATTATTATCAATCCCAGTTAAACCTCCAGCTGACAACTTCAATGATCTAACTGATAAATCTCTTTTTATCTCAAGCTCCTGCAAACAATTTGTCATAAACTAATAAAAGTTCACTCAACTAAAAGAATATACACATTAACTTTCCATCATATACTTATGATTAAAATCAAATAATCAACTGCTTAACACATAAAACAAAATGGTTAATTGATTCAGTACCAAATAAAAGAACCACATGACTGCAAAGCTACCTTAACTAGTAAGACATCTCTTTCATTTACTTTATTTCTGTATCTGATGAGTAAGATCAATAAGACTTCTCCTACAGCAATACTGTAGGATTAATAAGATGTCTCTACATTGATAACTATGTTCCGTTGCCTTGGGAATGAGAATTTCTGCATTTGATTTTGTTATCTCTCCTGCTTGAAGCCTAGAACAGTAAAACCCTCAAGCCAAGTGCCCAACTTGCAGTTATCTTTTGAAGGTGCACAATTATCTTAGTTGTAAGCACACTGGAAATTAGCATTCCAACACAAACAAATTCTTTATTTTCCTTCACTAAAATGGCATTACAATTTAAGAAGGAAGCGGGAAAT
The DNA here is from genome assembly GCA_949677035.1 of Omphalea diandra. Classification (NCBI taxonomy): domain Eukaryota; kingdom Viridiplantae; phylum Streptophyta; class Magnoliopsida; order Malpighiales; family Euphorbiaceae; genus Omphalea; species Omphalea diandra. The sequence goes on along the minus strand of CATIWR010051572.1, from coordinate 103,165 downwards.
GGGGGGGGGGGGGGTTTAAAATTGGTATTTGTCAGGAATGCAAGTTCAATCATGGATAAAACTGTTAATTGGAAACTCGTACACTAATTAATATGATTATGATATTAAAATAGCTTTTAAAAAAATCAAGAAACATTTCTGATTTTTCATTTTCAACCATGCACACCTTATCTATTCCAAACAAACAGAAACGTCTTTTTGCTTTCTCATGGCGATTTTCATAATCTCTCATGAGGCTCTGAATGTTGGGCAAATTCATAAAAAAATCATTTTCCAACTCGCATGTTGCATGCTCATAATCAAGACCACGCCATTTTACAAGCCACTCATAATGGCAATCTAAAACATCAGCAGCATTGACCCTGTGTATCTCATCACGTTGCTTGGGAGGGACTACCACCCATTTATGTAGCAGACGATGAGGCTCGGTCCACTCTGGCTTCCATTTTGTGAACTGTAGAACATAGAATTTTGAGATAAGAAATTTTTAATTTCTAAAAAAATATTAATTTCTAAAGGACATGCACTAATTATTAATTTTTCACCAATAACCATTTATTTAATCATCCTTTGAAGGAAAGGAAAACAGTACAAACAATTTGAACCTGGTTTTTTCGATTGAATTTCGCAACAAGTGAAGGAGCTTCAACAAGAAGTTGACTTGCTGGCACCCAACGATTGTGAACATGAGCAAGACCTTTATATTTAACAAAAAGTTTCTTTTCTTGCAATCCTAGACACAGATATCATCAAATCATTAAATACACAATCATTCACAATTTGATGATAGGAATTCAGATTCAGAGCATAGCCAAGCTAAATAATAATTCAGATGATGACTCTTAGTAGCACAAAAGCAAAGCATTATGAACCTAAGCAAATGATTTGTACTAAAACATAAGTCATTATATAATATTTTACCCGTATCATTAACATCGGGTACCTCCTCTATGGCCCATATTGATTCTACTCCATCTGAAACTGAATGCACACCTGATTGTATCTTCTTCCTAACACAAGAAAGACAATACCAAACTCCAAGAGGGACTTCCTCTAAAGGAGGATCCAGACAGGAAAGATGATAGTTACTTTTACACCCTCTTCCATCACAGCACCTGAAATTGCACAGGAAAAAAATAACTAAACATATTTGAACTACCTAAAATCAGGGCTAAACACAGCAGTCACATGCAATAAAAGAATAAGAGACAGGTTTGATAGCTGAGTGATAGATAATAGGCACACAAACCTAATAACAAAAAATTCACATAATTCACCAAAGAATTGTCAAATAAATATCCAAAGAATAAAATTCCAATTCCTTAGGGTCCATTCGCAATGTATGCAATTAAAATGAAGATGGATAACATTTCTCAAGTGAAAAATCATAAAATTGCAACACATCGTCATATTCAAATACCCCTACATTTTAAATCCTCATCAATCTAAATAAACCCATGTTGTCCACGAACTGCTACAAATGAACTATGATTTTCAGCATCCTCTGCAGAAAGAATAATGATTGTATAAACCATAGATAACTGCAATGAGATGTTAACCCAAAGATCAAAATCGTAACACTGAAGGCAAGAATAAATTTAGTTAACTAAATAACAAGTAAAAGTCTAGGAAAAGCATAAGGTGGATACACGAGAACAAGTATATAACTATATTCCCCATTAATGTGTTTACAAATTCTTTTTTTAGATCACAGAAAAGTTTGTCTGGATCTGTTAATAATTAGAACATTCATAAATCTAATCATCAACTACACATTCCAATTCCATGGATAGCGAGCAGCAAGCTGTAATCCCATAAAAGTTGGCTTTTTTTGAGTGGTTTTACGACTTAAAATAAAATTTTTTTGGAAAAATGATTTAATGGCAAAAGCATGTTTTGTATTAGTTAGCTTTATGTTGAGCATACATGGTGCATTTGATAATCAATTTTCATATTATTTGAAGAACCTGGTTTTGCCAGGATCAAACGATAAGACTTTAACCAGTTATAGATCATGTTTAAAGAAGAAAAAAGGAAAGTTGAGCTGGAAAGCAAGAGCTTCATGCTTAATTGTTGATGCAGGAAAAACAGGGCTGTAAAGCTAGACTTAAGGAAGGTTCTTCAATGTTTTCTTAATTCTAGTTAATCACATTCTCAATCTCTAGATCAGTTCCTTGTGCATAGTGTTTTTTGTTGATGCCTTAAATTGGTTGTAGGCATCATCTAGTTAGTTTCACACAAAAACACACACACACACACATACAATGATAACTATTATAATACAAATATATGTAAATAATATTTAAGCAAAAGAGATAGAGCGGCTAGAATTTTCACGATGTTAATAATATTTAAGCAACAGAGATAGAGCGGCTAGGATTTTCCCGATGTTAACAAGTTCTGTTTGTTATTCTTTGAACCAATACCTTTAGAGTTATTCTAAAAAAGACACTTTTTTTTTTCAAATTTGATCCCTAAATTTTAAAAACTTTTAAATCTCGTGTCCCTGGCCTAAAAAAAAGAAAAGAAAAAAAAAGAGACGTTTTCTAGCGTGTCCCATACATGTCCAATGCACATACATCAATTCCCTAAGAAGTGTCGATGCTCCATTGAACAGAACCTAAGGGGGATGGTTCCTAGAACTGCCAGAATGTTTCCAACCCCCAAAAAAAATAAATTTTTGTTCTCAAATAAAATTAATTATTTTTATTTCCTTCGATTTTCGAAGTCCCTAATTTTTCAAAGGCCTAATAAAAAAAAAAAACTTTTTGCTTTCTCATAGTTATCCCCAAACCTTTCAAAATAGGCAGTTTTACCTGCATATTGACAAACTTGTATCAATCATACACAAAGGCAAAATTCAGATTAAAAGCTATTTTTATTTGCTAACATGATTATTATTATATAATTATCATTCATGTTGTAAAAGTACTTAACAAATACATATCAACTAAAATGTTCAAAAAAAAAAAAGAAAATAGCTCATAAAATATTATTTGAAATTTTATTATCAATTAAAATATTAATGTTTTACAGTTTTCCTCTTTTTTTAAAAAAAAAAATTAGCTGATTATCATTTCCACAATTGAAAATGTAATTTTTAAAAACAAAAATGACAAGTATTTTGACAAATAATATAAGTTCCCCATCTTCAGTTTTGAAATTGGGTATGACTGAAATAAGTTTGGCTAATTGTGGGTAAAACTGCCCATTTTGAAAGATTTCGGTACAAGTGTGAAAACATGAAGCTGTTTGGTTTTCTTTTCTTTTTTTTTTTTTTGTAATTACAACTTCTCAGATAATGCGCAACTATTTAATTGAATTAAATTGTATATCACTTAATTTAACTCACTAATGCATCTTTTAAAAGATAAAAAAAAATTGGATATCAAAGATTATTGAGTAATTGAATGAAAAATTGAGATTTGAGAGTTGACAGTTGAGAGTATATATTGAACATAGTGATATTGATGGAAGAATTAGAGAATTGTGGGGAAAAAAGATTGAATGAATAAGGTATTTATAGAGAAAAAATAAATAAATAAATAAAAGTGAACAAATTTTTTCCCAGTTCAAAGCAAGAACCAAAACAGCATTCCAGTTTACTTCTCAAAAACATGAAACTGAAACTAGGACCTTTATACATGGTTTCTACCATGGTTTGAAATTGTGTCACATGGCTCCAGTACCAAAAGGGGTTTGATTTCAATTCAGAACTGAACAGCAGTCAAGTCTAACCCTACTGTTCATTGTAAATTTTCTTCTCCAAGTGCTTTGTGTAATTTTTGCAAGCTTGAGTTGCAAACCTATGGTTGTATGATCATTAAACAAAGCAATAATCGAATACAAAGGTGCACGTGCAAGAAAGCTTTCACAAATCCAGAGCCCACAGATAAAACAAAAGAATACATCCATGAAATCTAAGAATATCATGTATTGCTCATCCAGCATGCAGCATATACTTTTTCATAATTCTCTGACTTGGAACATAATCATAGAAGTTGCAAAATGAAGCATGAAACTAAACAGTATCTCGGACCATGTTTTAACCAAGATAAATGCAATAACAGACTAGGATTAATACAGATGTCAAAACTGCTATCAATTTGTTGTGCAACAGGTTGTCAAATCCAAGAACACATCCAATAAAATTATCATGTTGTACAAGCACATGCTTCCAATAGCATAATGATGTAGTTTATATTCCTCTCCAGCTGCAGCGCAAGTCCTAACTGTGATCAAAAGCCATCCCAAAGAGAAGGACCACTTTGTACTCATTATTCTTCTTTTGGCATTAGGAAACTTAATATGTAAGTTTATAAGTCAGTAGGCTTGTTTAGGAAATTTAAAAATTCAATAGGACTATTTATCAATTTTTTATTTTTATTTCTCCATATAAGGTTCTGGCTAGTACAGGCACATTCAATTCTTGGTTAAGTTAAAAGTAGCTTGGTTGTGAGAATTTAATCCTGCATCACCTAATTATACTAACTCTAAAATAACTAAAAATGTGAGAAATTTTTTTACACTGTCAGTGAACATCAATCTATTAACAAGCCAAAAGCAACATCAATAAAAACTGTGAAACCACACTGACTATGACCGATTCTAAGATCTTGAATCCATACATTTCACAATTACATCATTCAAATACACAGAATAGCTGTGTTCAACCGCCCAGGTTCATCAATTACTAAGAAATATTTGTAAAAATAAGAGTTACCCACAATAGCTTTCCACCATGCTTGCAGATGACACATGTATTTTGATCACGATATAGTTGAAAATCTACAGGAGCCTCTCTCCCTTTCAAGTTAGTACTGCAATGTTCAGCAATTCCTGTTGTGACACTGGGTCCAGTTTCCATTCTATCCTAAGACATCAGAACAATGAAAATATTCTTAACAAGATAATTGATTCATCAAGGATGACATATTCTCAAGATAAAGGATGCATCACACCACCATAGCTAACTTGCTTGGCATGCATAAGCAAACGCAAGTAGTATCAGAAGTAGAAAGTGGGAGAGAGAGAAGGACCAAAATCCAGCTAGGGTGTAAATGATGAAAAAGAAACAATTAAAATATTTACCTACAACTCATCATTGTCCAAAGATGGACCCTATCAATTATCTAAATTATATATTGGAACTTGAATGCTAATTATATACTCATGTAAACTTGAATTCTAAATGGACTATCAAAAAAGGCCCAAACAAAGTGAAGCATATTACACTATAATATATACGAGAGAGGACAAAGAGAAACAAAAAACAATTGAAAGCAAAAGAAGAGACCTGAAGCCAAAATGAAATGGTCATGCAGACAAGAAAACTCGAGAAAATTTAAGTTTAACACTCAAGGATTTTAGTATTATGGTCTAGAATTTAGGTAGGAATTAGAGATTACAAATTACTTTCCAATACTTGTAGAGTCTGTCTTTATGTGTCTATTTAAATAAACTAGTTGCTGGTCCAATATTTCAAGTCTCAAGGATACCTTTATAGTATTTCAACTTGCTAGGCATGCATAAGCAAACACGTTAGGAACACAAATTGAAAATGGGAGGATAAGAGAAACCAAACAAGCCAGCTAGAGATGAAAGGTGGATCATGGAAAAGAAAAGAGTTAAAACATTTACCTATAACTCATATTTCTCAAACATAATGTTTTCTTAAAGGATGAACCTACAACTAAAATTGAAATTAAAATATTCACCAACAATTCATAATTCTCAATTATGTAAATGTTTTACTAATATAAACTTGATTTCTAAGTGGACCAACAGAAAGGGAGAAAACAAATGCAGGAGATTTTCAAGCTTGGTCAATAGGTTTACAATTTTTATGTATGGTAATTTTCCTAATATATGTTCATTCTTGGCTTCAAAGAAGATATTCCTTCTAGGATACACTTATGTAATTTTTTCTAGGAAATTTTCTATATAGGAAGAATTTAATTAGGAAGCTTATATTTGTTGAAGAAGTTTTTATAAACTTTTAGTAGAATACATATTTCCCTGTAGCCTAGAACCAAGCTATATCCAGAGATGTAACATTTAGTTTCAAACAGATATGGGATTTCAGAATAATAAAGAAACAATTATTGGTATGTTATATTTTTGGTTGTGTGCCACCAAAAGATTCAGCCCTTTGATTTAAATTTTGATCTTTTTGCCCTTCCTTTTCAATATTCTATTATCAAATTAGGTTAGTGTTTATTTTTTGTTACATAAGAAAGTGGAGTATATTTTACCTATAATATATACAAGAACACAAAAAAGAAACAAAGTCCAAAAGAAAGTGACACAAGAGATATTAAGCCAAAATGAAATAGGGATGCAAACCAAAAAAAATCAAACTTAACACTCAAGATCTTGGAATTATGCTCTAGATTTTACGTACGCAAATTTTGGAATATTGTGTAATACTTTCTAACCCTTTTAGAGTCTTGTTCACTTGTCTATTTAAATAAATTGGCTGCTGGTTCAATAGTTCAACTTTCAGGATATATTTGTAACACCAATCTTGGCTGGAAAATCTGCCCAGAGGTCTTTACAAGTATTAATTTTTTATTCTAATGTTCTATTTAACATCAATGTTGATTAGGACAGTATTATTCCTCTAATTTTCTTTGGGACTCCAAATCCTTAGGATTAGCCAATTACGACTAATTTTAAAATCCATTATCTTACAGGATTCGATCAATTGTATTTAATATCTTGGCCTGTAATGCTTATAATTTAGTTTTATAGTCTGTAAAACTTTAACGGTTAGGCTTCTTTGAGTTTTCTCAATGCAATTAAATTCTACATGTGAAGTCCATGGGACTATGATGCCTTGGAAAGTTTGCAGATGATCCTATTTTTCTAACTAAACATCACTTATTAATTCATGGTATTGACCTTGGGCTAGATGACAGGGGCCTAAGGTACCAATCTTCGGGATATTTTTAGAGAGTTTTGGTTTGGCAGGCTTGGTATAGAACCCATCAAGAGTGACCTAGACCACTGTACATGCACAACCCTCAGAAGCCCATAATATCTCCTACTTCAGCTCACTACTCAAATGAATGACTCGCATGTTATCTCAAACTCCTAAAAATACCCCCTCACTATTCCCCAAAAGGCATGACACAAATCCCTAGAAGAGATCCCATTACTGAATATTCTCTCCAAAAATATTCAAACCCTCACCTACCCTCTAACTCCCCCACCTACCCTACTTACCTCACCATACTTCATCTTCCATCTCTACTCCACCACCTTACCCCATCATCCCTCACTTCCCTTAGGGGCCTGTCCTGGTGCATATGGAGTTGGTCTTGTCTATACTTCCTCCTTGCCTTATGCTGCTAAGACATCCCTTCTATAAGGCAAGAGAGTGACACTAACCATTCCTATCTCTCACGCTCAAGAACACCTCTCATCTACATAGTTTAAATGCGAAGCCTAAACTTTTCTATTTTACTCTGTTCACAGTAATACTGTGCACGGCACAATTCAAGGTAATTAATTCATCAATATTGTCCCACACCCCCATCCACTGCCCTACGATATGTTTTCTTTCAACAATTTCGCTGCCTAGTTGCTCTTGTTTGCAATATCTGGTTGTTGACTAACCTTTCTTTACTTTAGCTCCAAATAAGTCCAAAATATAACCCCATCATCCAGTTTTGCAAGCTGTCCAACCTCAAATGTAGTGATTCCAAAAAAACGCAAAATAAACTCCTCACAACCATTGATTTGTACTCTGAAAATGAATGCCCTACACCTCAACAGCTCTATCATTTTCATCCTTTACAGGCTCCAAGATTAAAGACTAAAAAGGTTGCACGTTCTGCAACAATGTGGCATTTGCCCTTGGCAGCAATCAGTCCAACTCCACAGAATCTAGCTACCACATTAGGCATAATCCAGTGGAACCCAACAGGCGAAAAGACAGTAATTTGCAGACAAGGGCACAAGTTTCACCCCAGACAAAGGGGTCAAACACAACAATTGCACAAAAATGAGTGCACAATAACACAGACTGTGCACGTGATGGAAATTTTATGCTATATAACACAAATGTCAATTATGTGTGCCTGAAAGCTGATTTTCTAATAAACTCCATATCCTATCACAATAGAGAGCAATTTTGAAATTCCAGCTCGTTTAAGGTTTTGGATCACTTAATAATACCATTATTATAGGATAGCTAGGCAACTAACAGTCTTTGGCCATCCTTAAAAGAAGATGTGAGAAAGCAATTAGGCTCTAATACAATAGAGTTTCAGAACAAAATTTAAAATAACAATAAATTGTTGCCAGAACATAATGCACTACATGTGAAATAGAACAAAGAAAGACAAAAAGCAAAGTGATTCAGCACAGAAGGCCTCCAATAAAACTGTCAAATGATATACTTATTCCATATCATTCTACTATCAGAAAGAAAATATTTCAGATCCATCCAAGACAACAAAGATAAGGACAATTACAATGTTGGTGTCTGAATGAATTACTACACTTTTCCTATTCTAGAATCTAAACTTTATTCTCTTTTTTTGGCAATCACTATCTGATGAAAAATTTATCTGATTACATGCATTTGGCAGGGTATGCTTGCCAAAATTTAAAATAAATAAATAATGACCATATTATTTATTCTAATAAATAGTACCAACCCCCATCTTTTTAACTCATTTGCATCCCTCACTTCCTATCCATTTCCATTACCTTCTTACCCCACTACCAACATAATAAATCAGAAAGATTTTTTTGATGCTCTTTTCTGACATTTTTTTCAACAACCAAATAGACCTTTATCCTTTTTCTAGTATTTCCATGGCAGACAAAAAAGCTTACTAATTTTTCTTGCATTGTCTTGGTAATCCAACAAGCAAAAAATGCCAGATATTGGTTAGTTGGCGTAAAACAAATAAGTGGACAGTGCTCAATTTATTTGTGGAGATAGAGGTTTCTATTTTATAGAATTTGGGGTTTTAACAGTGTAACTTTTTATGGTTGAAAAGATTGAAAAAAAAGGTTTGTAACAACAAAAGGTGAAAGAAAAGTTACAGCAGTAAGATGAAAGATGAATGGAATGGAGGGGTTGGCTAGGGATGGTTATTGGGTAAAATGGTCCATTTTAATAGTTCAGTACATAATCTAGTCAAATACACCTAATAAAAATAAATTCCTCTACTTAGACACTGGATTGTCAAAAGATAAATTTCAAACACTAAAAAAATATAATTCCAAATGTTCAAACACCAACACTGTAATTATCCCATAAAGATATGGAAAGAAGGGGGGAAAAACAACCTCAGCAAAAGAAGTACCGCAACTGTCTGGATTTAATTTTGTGCAGCAAGAGCAAAAGTCTTGCGATTCTGGATCATGATAGACCCTGTAAAGCATGCAAATAAAGAAATTAAAAAATTAAGTCAAATTGCTAAACTGTCTGCAATCCATGAACAAAAACAGTAATTCAGCAATGAACCCTGAACACTAAATCTACATCTCCAATAATCAGTCTGTAATCAGCTTCAATTGGACAAGCTATCTCCCATTATAAGTTAGAGACCGCTCAAGCACATTGCCTAAGCTGTGCCAAAAGTGAAGCACTTTATATGCTTCCAGATCAGAGAATAAATAAAGCTGATAAAGAATCCAAAAGATCATTGGAATAATACAGATTGTGTTACTGTAATCAGACCACGTACTTAGACCACACTTAGACAAGGTGTACCAGTATGGAACCCAAGTGGATCCCTGAACCCTGATATGTGACCGATAACTGGTAGTTAAATGTTTCTGGCCATGCACTGAAACATAAGTAACATAAAATGTTAAAATAGAAAACCAATGACAGAAACAAAGAGGTATACAGCCACAGAAAAGGTTGGTATTCTTTTTGTCACTGATACAAAAATATCAAAGTTCAACATTAAACATTTAATTTCTAGATTTCTTTTATATGCAGAAATTCATAAGTCCAAGAACTCTTGTACTCTTATCTTGTCAGCTTCGTTTTAATAAGAAAAGAAACTTCACTAAGAAGGAAAGGGGGGAAAAAAAAAAAAGTCTACACCTTGAAGGACAAGGAGTCAAGGAATCCTAAAACACAAAAAAAAAAAAAACTACAGGAACAAAAGAAACATGCTAAAAAAGCAATGCCCTCCAATCAAGCTCGATAACATTCAAAGGGACCCCTCTAAAAGCTACTGATGCATAAGCCTGCACAGAAGCCAAAACGCTGACTTGTCCTACAACAAATTAAAGAAATACTCTGATTTTTTTATGATAGATGCATTTCGTTCCATCCAAAGAACCCGTAGAACAGTAAAGAAAGCATAACTCCAAAGAGTTTTGGTTCCATTCCTACCACCCATGCCTCTCCATTTTAGAACAACCAAAGTCTCTAAAGATTGTGGATACAACAACCACTGCTCTTCAAAAATGCTTTATAGGCCATTCCAAGTTGCCCAAGCAACCTCACAAAGTAGAAAGAAGTGGGAATCAGTTTCACCAATCACCATGTTTATAACATATAACTAATTAATGAAGTGATAGAGCCTTATCAGGCGCAGGACTTCTTTTCTGCAAAAGAACATTACCTTTCACCTTTTGGGATATGCGGGAAAAAAAAAAAGCCCTTACCAATAGTGACACTTTGGCTCTCCAAATTTTGTTGAACAAGTGGAATGAATGGTGTGGAGAAGGAAAAGTAATGTGCGTGTGAAAGAATTTACAGGAGAATTTTTTAAAGGATTCCAAAGACCAAATCCTTAAAATGATGTAGAAGACTATGAAGCAAAATCTAACAAAACAAGCATCAAAGATAGATTCTGTCATCTCCCTACCTTCGAGATTTCCAAGAGAGATAATTCATATTACGAGTAACAAATTATGGAACAAGAGCATTATGCAAAGCAGAATTTCTATAAAGACAAGGAAAGAGATGACAAATGTTCTAGACATTTTATATGATTCACAAATGTTCTAGATATCGTCAACTAACAAATTCTAATGCTGAAAGTTGGCTGTTTGATACCATGTCATGTGGCAGAAGTTACAATTTCATAAACAAAGAGATTACTTATGGTCCATCACTTTCAATGCACAATATCACATTGTCATCGACATTTTCAATGTTCTCCGTGTGTTAAGAATTTCCAGTGATTGAATAGCGAAAAACTTGTATTCCTTTGTCTAAGACTTCCAGGCAGCAGCCATTGAGTATCGGATCAGTGACACACCATCTACCTTCTCCTGAAAATATTCCTTGGAAGTCAAACCTAAACACTGTGTAAAATATCTAATTAAAATGGATTTCTGAATAATCATCTGTTGAAGGGCGTTCACAAAGAGCTAAGCCACTGATCAACAAATTATAGTGAAATGAACCAAGAAAGCACTGTCATCAAGACCGGACCAACCCACTAGTCAAATCGATCATTGTGCTAGAATCAAAACACACAAAAGATTCAACATGTTCCCAATATTGGTTTATTTCTTAATCATCCAAAACATAGAACTAATAGCCCTAACCCTAGTAATAAAGTTAAATACCAAAAATAATACAAATAACTAAAATACCCAAAAATATTTTAAATAACCTTATTATGTAAATTTGTTTCTAAAATATGTGGACCACAAGTCTTTAGCCGGTCCCATGTCACTGGTTCCACCATGACCTAAGATAAACAATGGGCTGGTTCAATCAAGAAACCAAAAAAAAAAAAAAAAGACCATCAGAACCACCATGAACCATGGTTGAACTGTACAAACACCATGGTCCAACCACGACATCATAAATTTATTTATTTATTTATCTATTTGTTTATTTTTATTATGTAAGAAATAAATTTTATATATTTTTTTTCACTAAAGAATTTTTGACTTTTTAGAACATATACAAATATTTGAAATATCTATCTGCATATATACATGTGAATTTGTTTATTGATTAATTAGAAAACCAGCAGTCCAAACCATTGAAAGAATGGTCGAACCTTAATTTTTTTCATTTCCACAATTCAATCTTCAGTTCAGTTCTAATAACATTGCTGGAAAAGAAATGATTATATGCTCCACTGCCAGAGAAAAGAGAAAGAAATAAATCAGGTGATATAAGAGACAGCACACAAATGCGTGCACACATATATGTCACAAGCCCTACACCTTCACTTGACCAGCTCATATAAGAGACAGCATCCTATAACTTCTTCAAATTTGACCATTCAATAACCCCATTTGTTATCCACAAGCAATACAACACACTAACTTATTCAACCATTCAGTAAATTATCAACTAAAAGAGGGGAAAAAAACTAGCAGATGAACTCATGTAACTCAGTACCTTTGCCTCTTAAAACACGTGGCACATGTCTCTGCAGATTTGTTTTCATTTGGAGAAGTAATGGCATCTGCAACAGATGTACAAATATTTTTACTAGATTGCATGGCAGAAGAATCAGAATCCACATCAACTGCATTTCTTTTTCTTTTTGAATGTGTTTCCTCGTAACAACTCTCCATACCGACATTGTTGTCCTGTGCCCCTTTACTCAACACAGGATTTACAAACTCAGGTTGCAAATTTTTCTCTGCCTTCTCAATAATGTCATCCATCTTTCCAGATATTTTTTTATTATATGACAGCAATGCACAATCAACACCCTTAGAAGCTTCCCCACAGTCTCCAATGTTAAACTGATGAGCTTCCTCCATGTACCTGTGATTCTGGCTTGAGCGGGAAGAGTCCAACCCAACATTGTTTTCCAATATCTCATTGGCAGGTTTGCCTACACTACTATTTGATTCTTCCAAAATTCTTTCTGAATCCCTCTGAGCATTGACTTCTCTTAATTCTTGCACCTTGCTTTGGCTGCATTGTTTGCTCCTATCTACATTCTTTGAAGCACCACCTTTGTTGCTCCTGCTAGATTCCTGAGATAACTCATCCTCGTTCAACTTCTTGCAATTTCCTACAGAGTCAAGCAAAAAACTTTTAATGATTAGAAAAGTTTGACCAGCATTGTCATGGTCTAACACAATTTCCTTGTATCTCTAACAGCCACCACCCATCTGTAAATTAAACAGTTGCTTTCCTCCAGTTTATGCCTCAAATTTGAAACAGATATTCTCAATGAGAAGATTTTTTACACCAATTCTGGATAGACAAATAAATTAAAAGAAACAAACAAAACTAGGCTACCTGCCACTTTTACTTTCTGTGGTTGCAGCTTGAATAATGCCCTATAAGCACGAGCATCCATTCTCTTTTTTCCCACCTCAAAATGTTCTGCAACTTTTTTCTCGCTTTTGCTAACTGCTTTATTTTCAAGTGTCAACTGTTTCACACTCTTCTCCTTTTTTATCTTGTTCTTCATATCTGACAATGCCAAGCTTTTTCGTGACTTCTTTGACCCAGAAGAACTAGAAGATGTTTGCTTCTTACCCCGCTCAGACTTTCTCAAAGGATTTGACATACTTTGCTTCATAACTCTCTCAGATTTTCTCTTAACTGGAGGAGTTGGAGTCTGCTTCTCAAGTCGCTCAGACTTTCGAGTACTTGAAGGACTCGGACTCGTATTTTTTTTTGATGGCGTCTCTCTAACTGACCTTCTCATACCAGATGGAGATGACGTTTCAGGAACTGAACTTGTAGAGGGTTTTCCAGCAACCCCTTTACAGTTACTATTTTCATCATTCTCCACTTTGCAGCTAGATCTAGTGTCATTTGCCATCAGCTAAGTAAGGGGAAAAAAAAAAGTTAAGCAAGAAAAAAAAAAAATAAAGATAAGATTCTAAGAAGCTAGAGGTGAATATAACTTAAAATGTCTCACATGATGACAAGCAATCACATCAAGCCTTTAACCACATAAGAATCAAAATTAATATATATATATATATATATATATATATATATATATATATATATAGAAAATTACTCCAATCCCCTTCTTCAAAATAAGCACACATCATGCGGTATACAGTTCTCAGCATATTGGCACTGACCATTAGAGGTTGAATGAACGTAATTTTGAAGCATTATTAAATTTTCCTGAGCTCGGAATAATTCCATTAATTAAAACTGCAGATAAACACTACTCCAGTCTCCAGCAACAACTCACAAACATACAATATGTTTATTCAACAAAAAGTTTAAATTATAAGCCTAATGATAAAGTTATTGCCTCAACACATCTTGCTGGGGGCTGAAGATCCCACACCACAGATGTAACTAACCATAAAACCAGATGGACATGTATCATGAGAACAAGCTTACAATCAATAAACAACAGCCATTTTTAGTTACTGCTCACAACTCCCACAATTATGCCCCAACATATTTCTTCCCTTTAAAGTGATACTTACACATATCCATGCATTGGAATTTTTAGACCAATACATTACTGAAGGCGCTGATATTGCCAATTGCATCTTTTGGGCAATGATTAGAAGAAATTCTCTATGTTAATTGATAATAGATTTTCCCAATAAAGTTCGTGAGAGAAATTTATTTTGAAAAAGAGCTCAAATTTGAAATTTTTACAAATAGCTACTGAATTACATTAACAAGGTCACGAAACTACTTTCATGAATACCTAAAAACATTCTCAAAACTTAAAAAATTGTAGCTAACAAAATAAATTTTTGCAATACCAATGTCAAACATGCTCTTAATATCTAAACCGTACTTACTTTTATGCTACAATGTTCATGCGAATTAAACACAAAATGATGAAGAGTTAAGCAAAAGCATATCTTATAGATATTGTCTGTAGTGTGAATAACAACAATCAAACAAAATGGCGGCCAGATAAGCAGAAACTGAGCAAATGCATTACATCATACTGAATAGGCAAAGCGCAAGCTCACATTCTTCAATAACAGAAAGCCAAAAATCCTAATTTACTCCACAAACCGACTATAAGGACCGAAATTACCATCGATACGCGACTACACACACACACATCCACTTACAACATTCGCCATTCACATCCAACCAGAACAGAACCCTAATTCACGAACAACAGCCTTATTTTTTTTTTTAATTTGGAATAATGTAAGGACATTATGCATTACCTGCATGTAAATTTGTCAAGTCTCAACATTAATTAAAGAAAATAAGAGAATTCTTTACGAGGATTTGAAGTAGAAATCGCGCTTTCCTCCGGAAAATCAGAGAAAACGAAACGATGTCACTTGTACTATATTATTATTATTTCTAAAGTAGTTTCTGATGGTCGAAAATGTCGCTAACTGGGTTTCTAGTTTGACTATTTTGCCCTTGCATGAATTTGAACGACTGCAATGGGGACTAGCAGCCTTGTTTATTAAAAAAAAAAAAGAAAGTGCTTTATTCACCATATAATTTTGTAAAGTTTTGATATTTGTGATATTTAATTAATTTGTCCTCATCTTACAATATTATATTAAATAATTTATTATATTTTACTCTGTTATATTAAAAAATTATTTCACTAAATTTATATGAATGTTGTAAGACTTTTTAGTGTGACGGATAAATGTAAAAAATGATTTAATATAATATTTTAAAAAATAACAGACGATTTAATTAAATATGATAAATACTAAGAGTTTAGAGTAAAAAACTCACTTTTGATCAGATTTTTTAACTAATAAAAAATAATTTTTTAACGTCGAATGATTTTTTAGTTTAATATGGCAAACATAATGGATGGCTTAGGCAATATTTGGTAAAACTGTAAATTAAGTGTTGGCAATTTAAGAGTTGAATTTTAAGTATTGAATGATTTAAATACTGACGATTTTTAATTTTATAGTTATTTGGTATGAACTGAAAATTAAGAGTTGAATGTAATTAATGTATTTGATAATTATAATTATTAAATATATATTAAATTAAATTTATTTTTAAAGAAGAGTTTATTGAATCATAAAGGGTATATAGGTTATATTAATAAAAATATTTTATTATTTGTTGACTAAGCTGTTAACTGATAATTTTAAGTTAAAATTTTTGACTTATTATTTTAAAAGAATTCTAACTGAACTAAATCTTTTCAGTAATAGATAAATAAGATTATCAAACACGTTTAAAAAATTAAGTGTTTAAAATATTAATTTAAAGTGTTGAATTGTGTTATCAAATAGTCTTTTTTTTTAATATAATATTAAAAAATTAGAGACAATTAAGTTAAATATGACAAATATTAGAAAGTTTAAAGCAATTAACTTTAAGAAATTTTTCTCATGGCCAAAGCGACTTAAAGACGCATCTGTTGGCTACTAAGGATAGTCTCATAACATAGATGGTCTTCTTCAAGCTAGCCAGACTTGGCCACCTTGATGTATCTTGCTCAAATTCAGGTTCATTATGTTCTTAATGCTTTATTTAATTATGGGATCATTATGACTATATTTGTTATTTTTTATCCAAGAGTAATGCCTTGTGTATAAGAAATTTGGTTGACATTCTAGATGTGACTACTTTTGTTATTGACTAATCCATTCTTTTAGTGATAAAGTATGCTAACTCATCGGAAAAAAAAGGGAGTTATTGACATAACACAATGAAATTAATTTTATATTAAAGGGTGAAGAGATCTTGATAAAGTCTCTGGTAAAAGTCTGTGAACAAAAAATAGACTTTTTGTTTTTTAATTTTGAATACTTAATTATTGCCTGATGGAATAATTTTTGCTTGTCACAAAAAATTGACAAGTAGATTTTTTGACGGATGCATATTATGCAATAAATGGAGGGAGGCAAAATTCCTACTCCCATGATTTTAGCAAAGACTCTCATTAGCTTGGACTTGGTTAAGATTGACAACTGTGATATGTTTATTAGGATCCCCCTACTACTTTAGGTAAAAAGGACTTTTTTTTTATGAATTTAATCTCTTTTCATTCACTTCATGACATCCCTTTTTGTGCTTGCAAATATGGCTACAAGAGAAGTTGTTTTTGATAGTAGTGCCAAGTATAGATTAATCAAGGTACAAACTTTGCCATTGCCAATCTCAAAAACTTGAGTATCTCATCAAAGTCCAAGATGAATACATCTAGTATGAATGGATAATGAATATTATAGACTCTATAATTAGATGGATATGCTCCTAATAGAGACATATTAGACTGCAGATTTATATGGTTAGTATGCTCTTACTTAGCCTTCACAAGGCCTTATATTACTTCTCAATATGCTTGCATCGTAATATGAAATGGAGTAAAGAACTCTGGCTTTTCCTACTAGTTTTCAATATCTCAATAGTTTTTGGACAAAATTTATGATACACAGCCCTAACGATGCATATATGCCATCAAATATCCTCTAACTATCAATGACGATAATAAGTAGTGGGTTCAAATCTATATTGACATTGAGGATCTATTGCAAATGTATATAACCATTTTATCATATCATGTAGTTTTACATAAAATACTTCTTTAAGTAGTCTAAATTTATAAGTTCAATACTTTTATTTCCCTTTATAGTAGTTAATATGACAATGCTCCATGATTGGATGCTCTTTACTAAAATAACCCTTCCCATCCAGCTTAGATTTTCACTTATCGTAAATGGTTATGGCCTGGCGAATTTCAACACTAAATCTTTGATATAGATTTTTCCTAATTTGACTTTTTGTTGAAGGTTTGTGTGATCTATTTTGGATACACTTGTAGGTGATAGATAGTCTTCAACCTTTTCTCATCTAACAAAACTAATTGTTCATATTGTTCATAACTCATTAATACTTTAAGATCTTTGACTCTACACCACTTAAAATGAATGTATCTAAATTTCAACAATAAGCACAACTTTTATATAGTACATTAAAGAATAGGGAGTTACCTTAATTGATGTTCTAGTAGTAGTTTTGTATCCTCACAAAGGAAAAGACAATTTTTTAATTAACCTCTATATGTCTTCACCATTTTAGCCAAAATATATTTTTTAATATTTTTATTAGTTGCCTCCATTACACCATTGACTGAAGATTTATGTTGATGAATCATATATTTTTGTAACAAGTCTCTTGTCTCCGCCTGAAAGTGCACCTCATTATTTATAACCATATGATATGAGATACATATACATAAACAATATTCTTTTTTTATGAACTTAGTCGTTTGTTTTCAATTTCTCATATGTTTCTACCTCAACCCATTTTGAAAAGTAATCAATGGGCATCATAATATTATTATGCCTTTTTATTGTTGTTGGCTGAACTTTCTTGATGATTCAATTCTTTAAGTTGTGAATGGATAAAGTGAAGTTGAAATTTGTAATTCTATTAGAGGCAAATGATTGAGATTTTTGTGCACTTGACATTTATGATAAGCCTTTCCCAATTTAATATAATCTTTCTCCATTCTTACCTAGAAATACTCCTATTTGATTATTTTCTTGGCTAGAGTTACTCCATTCAAATGTGAACCACTTGTCCTTACATGCATTTCTTACATATCCTAGCATGTTTTTGTTTTCTTTAGAAAACTATTGGTGTATGTCCTAAAGGCAAGTAGTTGGTTAAGGATATAATAAACATTATATGAGTTAATATTCATAGGTTCTTTATATTTCAATTTTTCATAACTATATGGAATTAAGTTATATGCCATATTAATTTGGTAATTCTTAAAGATGAAGCCCATGGAATTCATATAATACTTAAAGATGAAGAAGTATCTATAAGGAGTTATAACTATGAGATACTTACTCCATCAAAGTATTCTTCCTCATTCTTGGTCAATATTTTATTAGAATTAGATAATAATAGAGTTATAATATTGGTATACCTTATATTCCTCACATAAGGATCGAGTAAGTTATTGATCTCATAGATAGAAATATATGGGACAGTTGGGACTAACATGTAGGTACTTGGAGAATAAGTTCATTGAATGATCCGCTTAAGAATTCTATATGAAGTATTAACGTAAACCAAAATAGAGACAAGCTTAAAGTTATAAAAACCTACCTTAAGGCATCACAAAAGCTTCAAAATTTGCCTTGTTTACACACACCATATTTGAAGATGCCTTATTTGGACTTGCCTTATTTGGACTTACCTGATTTAAAGTTGCTTATTTGAAGTTGCCTTATTTGAAGCTGCCTTATTTGAAGTTGACTTATTCGGATCTACCTTTTCTTATTTGGACCTACATTATTTGTACAAGTTATCATTAATGCAAGTCAAGAAAGCACTAAACATAATGAACAACTTATCAAGAGGTGTAAGAAGCTTTGAGATTGTTCGTGTAAGATGAAGTTAAAAAAAAAACTTTGGAGCAAGCATTAAAGCATTTAGTGGGTCTTCATAGAGTAAAATGGTCATTTCTACACTTCAATTTCAAGTGTGGATCCTCAAGATAAACTCTATAAGTCCAACTCATCAAAAGAGAAAATTGTACTAAAAATGTTGTAAAAGATTTTAAGAAGGTTTCAAAATATTCCAAAAGTTTTCAAATATATTCCAAGTATCTTTAGTTGCATGAACAATAATCATAAAGAGGAACAAAAAGGGTGGCAATACATGGTAAGAAAGCCAACAAGTCAAGTCAAATATTTTCCACGATATTCCAAATCCAAAGAATACTCCTTCACTTACTATTTTCTTCTTTGGCCAAATTCTATAAGCTTTTAAAATAGGATATTTTTTCTTATTTTCTTCAATTGGAATAATAACTAATTAGAAATAATATTCTCTTTTTGGTTTAATAGTATATGGTCACTTCCTATTTAGTTTCTTCTCGTTTTCTGTTTGGTCTTAAATAGAAAAGGATTGTAATGCCCATAAATAGGTTATCTAGACAATGTATTTGGCACTTAATTTTGATGAATATAATTCTAATTTCTTGTAGGAAATTATTCTCTTCTTTTTAAGATTCTTGAAAGAAATTAGTAAGGTTATTTAAGTGCGAGTTTAATTAACTTTACAAACTAGTTTAATTTTAAATTTAAAATTGACTTAGTTAATTTTAGATTTGATCTTAAACACCCTTTAATTATTTATAACTTCGGTTGTTAGAAACAAGACTTTTAGAGGTCTAGTTGGGAATTAAAGTTCTAATTGCTTGATTCTTGTTAGATCCTTGGGCAAAGACATTAACATTGCATACTAGTTTGGGATAAGATATCCATATTCGTATCATTTGGTATTAGAGTTTTGACTTTAAAATTAAGTATGTATTCCTTTTTTTTTTGTTATGTGTTTAATTCTTATTCTTTTTATTCTAATCAATTTCTTTATGTTCATTTTTCTCCATTCAGTTTCTTCTTTTTTCTTCTCCAATTTGATTTCCTTTGCATTTCTTCTTCTCAAATTCATTTGTTTCATCTTGTTAACTAATTTTTTGTCTCTTGATTTTAGCTTTAAGGCTGAACCAACCCTTACAAATCCAAAAAGGATCAAATTTGTAAATTACATCTATTTTTCTCTTCCAATTCAATCTCATTGTGTTTTGATTGGTTTGTTTATCTTTTTTGTGTTTCTTATTTCAAAGTCTTGTGTTTAGTTTCAATTGTCAAAAAAAAAAGAACAAAAGAAAAAGTAACTAAAAAAAAAGAAGAAAGAAAGCAAAAGAGTTAAAGATTGCAAATTGGTCTTCTTTGCAAAAAAGGATTTGAATTGGTGCTTTGCAACATTGGATTTATCCTAGTCTTCAAATTTGTATTGTTTTAAGTTCAATTCAATTCTTTGTAAGTCCTAAATTCCTTTTCTCTTTAAAATTGCAAATTGGTGTCAAATTAGTTGTTCTTGATTTTTCTTCTTTTCGTTTTGATTCCAATTGTCTTCTTTATGTTCTAAAGTCAATTTAAGTAGAATTGTTTGTTTGCTTTGTTATTGAACTTTAACTTGATAATAGTAACTTTAGTTCCTACAGAACTAAAAGAAAAGAACTGAGAGTGGTAAAAAGTAAGTGTAGTGAGCTTATTAGAGGGTAAAAGCCTATTTATATGAAATACGAGTGTGAGTGTCATCCTTTTGAGAGTGAACACGTGAGGGAGTACTTTTGTGAGGTTTTCTTTTTATTTCTTACTTTTTGTTTCTAACAATGATAGGTTAAGAAAAAAAATAAAAATGTCTTTTGAATTTAAGTACCTCATGAACATGGTGAACCAAATAAAGGAGGGAAAAGTAAAAACAAAAAAAAAAGTACAAGAGGTGAACTACCACCAACATTAACACCACTAATAGAACATTGAAGCAATAAGAAAAGGAAGGTAATAATATGAAGATGATGAGCCCAAAGAGGAAAGCTACCAAAAGCGCAAAAGATAAAACCACAACTTAGGAAACATAAAGATGAAGATCCTAACTTTTCATGAAATAAGTGACCCCAAAGAATACTTAGCATAGGAAAAGAAGGTAGAGTCCATCTTTAAGTACCATCATTATCCTAAAGAGAAAAAGGTAAAACTTATTGCTACTAAATTTAAAGGTAGTGCCTTGTTATGGTAGGATCAAGAAGTTGTTATGAAGAGGACCCTTGCTAAAGAAAATCATGCGAAAAGAGGTGCACACCAAAATCTTATAAAGGCTTATACAATCCATTTTGAAAGTCTATATGAGCTTTTAAGAGTGTAAAAGAATGCTACCAAGAGAAGGAGATAGCCACGACATAAGCTAAAATAAAAAGAAGAACAAAAAGCTACCATGGCAAAGATTGTTAATAAGATCAAATTGCCACCTTATGCAAATGAGGAGCTACAAATCAATTATAAAGGGGTTAAATTTATTTTTACGTAGGAGTATCATTGGGAGGATAATAACCCGTTTCAACAATAAAAGAAGAGGCTAAGTCTAAAGATACGATTTTTGTTTTTAAAGGTATAATCAAAACTCAAAATTCTTCTTTACATAATGCGGCAAACATTAGATGTCAAGAATTCGTGCATGTTATTTGTCAAACCCAAGCAAAAGAGCTATGAATGTAATAGAGAATGGTGATACTAGCTTAAAACATTATGAGATGCCACCAATAGAGATTTATTCTAATGCTCAAATTGAAAGTCTTACACTTGATGATATGCTGGTTATAAGTAAGGATGATGATGATGATCTCAAAGAAAATAAAATAAAATAACAATGAGAGAGAAAGAGAGAGAAAGTGTGTATAAGAGAAAAATAATAATGGCATAGTAAAAGAAGAATTGTGAGAAAACCAAAGAGAGGTGTGAGATAAAAGAGAAAAAAGGAGAGCTTAGAGAAGATGCCTAAAACAAAAGAGATGTGCATGCAAAAGGAGATGATGTGCAAGAGCAAAGTTTATATATAAAAGAGAGTAATGTGAGGAAATCCTACTTTTCATCAAAACCCATGACCATGTTTTTGTTTAAAACGACATATTTTTCTACTAATGATTTATATGATGTTTTGTATAATGCTTTGGTATCTTTTTTAAAGGGTTGTGGAAAATTATTTTTTAAAGAAGAGCTAAAAGGATTATCATCCATGAGATAAGACGCACATCAAATAGATTTCATTTTTGGTTCCTTGGCCATTCACGAAAAAGAAAGTGCATAATGAAAAAATGTATGGTTGAAAAAGAATTGTTTTCTTCAAAGCTAATGATTGCACCTTTGTGCAAAGAGGTTTTTTTTGGTCCTAAATTTTATCTTGCTTCTAACAAATTTAAATTTTCTTCTAGTTCTAAACTTTGTTTTGCTACTTATAAACTTGACTTCTTTTCATCTAGTATTTTTATTTCCTTTTAAAATTTGTTTGATGTTTTAGTATTTGCTCATACTAGATAGAGAAGGTGTTTTTACAATTGGTGTTCTAACAGATTCATTGAATACAAAACATCAATTAAGGGGATGAAAAGGAGCACATCATTTTGGAGGTAAAGAAGAGCAAATAAGGAGGATAGGGAGTTAGGTTTGGATACTATATTTTTTTAAGAAGTAACCGATGAGGAAAAAGAGAGGAAAAATGAGAGAGAGATTTTGAGTTCAGCTCACTATTTTAGGATTTAGGTTTCTTTATTTATTCTTTTATTTTAGCTAAATATAGGTTCTTTTTAAAAAGAAAGGTGTCACATCATTAAAATCAATTTCAAATCACTAGAAACTAATCAGATACTAAATTTAAAAATTTAAACTTCAAACATTAAAATGTCAAAAATTAAAGTATGGAATATATTTTAAGAAATACTAAAATTTTAAATTTTTTTTTAGGTAGATCAAGCCATTTTAAAATGTATAACTATCTAAAGCAATTTAATACTGATCTATCTCATATTTTTCTCCCGAAATATGGAGTCTTCCTCTAGGTTAGGGTTAGGTTTTCGTTTTCAACTCTAATTTTAGGTTTTCCTCTTCTGAAATATGTGGTTTTCTTAGGTTAGGTATTTTTTTGTTTTTTATGTTTAGGTACTGTTATTTTATCTTGTGTTGTCATGTTTAGTGCGTTGATTTTGTTCATTTTAGTTTTTTTTGTGTCTCTTTATTAGTCTCCTTACTTGTAGGTATCTCCTTGATTAGGCTTTTGTCTTATATGTATTGACTGGATTGAATCCTTAAGTGTGGATGTGGTTAGTTTTGATATGGATAGCAGTTTAAAAGAGTGGTTAATAAAGACGAATTTATCTGAAACAAAAAAAGAAGTGGTTGATTTGAGACGGAAAGGGGAAGATAGTAGGACTATTGGTTTTGATCCTCGTTTATGTATCGTGGGTAGATTGCTTTCTCACAAACCTTTCAATCTATAACATTAAAGCAAGCTTTATTGAGTGCTTCGAAATTATCCAATCCTTTTAGCATCCATGAAATTAATCTTAAAGTCTTTTTATGTTAAGTCTTTCTTAAATAGGATCAAGATAAGGTGTTGAAAGAAGATCTATGACATTTTGACAAGCACATTATTATCTTGAAAGAAATTAATGGTGATATGCATCCTTCAAATGTTCCTTTGCAAGAGTGCTCGATATGGATTCGTATTTATAACTTACCTCTCAATAAAAGGGATTTTACTTTAATTCTGAAGATTGTAAGAAAGGTGGGGTAAATATTGGAAGTTGATTATAAGGGTTTAGAAACATGGCACCGCTACATTCAAGTTAGGGATTTGTTTGATGTTACATTTCCTCTTGTAAGGGGTACTATGGTTCTCAATAGGAAAAATGATAAACTCTAGGTTAATTTTCGCTACGAGAGGATTCATAACTACTATTTATTTTATGGCGTGTTAGACCATATTGAAGGTGATTGTTCAGTGAAAGGTGAGGATGCTATTTTGGATGTGTGGCCATTTGGTATTGAATTAAAAGTTTTCTTGTTTAATATTGGAACCCTAATATGTCAAAACTTATGCCTAGTAGTAACGAGTTAGGCCACCTTGTGAAGGTGCAGAGATCATTGATGCTGGTATATGAAGTTAGGGTTACGAATTTTGTCCAATACTAGGCTGGGGTTACAGTGAAGTGCTTCCATCACAAACAACAAAAAGGCTAGTTAGGAATGTTAGAGAGGTTGTGGGTCCGGGGCTTGCTTGTGGGAATTTGCTTGCTCTTATATAGAGGCATATTATTGTTGAAGAGCTCAAGGATGTGCAAGTGCCTTATGGTGGGTATGGGTTGAATTTGCATATGTATGAGGTAATTAATGCTACCCATGCTTCTCTATGTGAAGGAAATAAGGAGGAAGTGGCACAGGTTTTGGACATTCCGTATCCATTTAATATTACCTTTCCTGCTAGCATTAAATTAACAAATGGGTGTCATGCTAACATTGGTGTTTAATTGGAGGGAAAACTGAAATAAGGTAAGGGAAGCTGGAAATGATTAGCAAGGGAGGTTCACAAATATAAAAGTGAGCGGGTAGTTAGCAATGATGTTTTTTCATTAGGAAAATGACATGAAAGTCTTTTTATACATACTGAACAAGGAGATTTGGGTTTGAAGAAATTTAGAAGGCAACATTGTGATAACTTTGGATCTACAGTGACTAGGCTCTAGGCTTGCTAAAAGCTATGATTATCCTAAGTTGGAACTTTCATGGTATGAGCAATCCACGAATGGTTTGTACTCTTTAGAGATTAGCATTAAATAGAAGCCCACGTATTATTTTCTTATTGGAAACTAAGTTGTTGCCTTTTAAAGTTGATAATATTAAGGTTTTATTTCCTTCCTTTTATTGTTTTCATGTTAGTAGTAGAGGTAGAGCTGGGGGATTGATTCTTTTTCTGGGATAGACTGTGGACTTGATAATCTCTAATCATATTGCTTTTGAGTTAATGAAGGAGGTGTTATTGGTAAATGGCTCGGGACTAATATGTATGAGTGGCTAGAAGGTACAAATAAACATCAAACTTGGGACTTGTTTCAAGATCTTCAATGTCATAATGGGGAAAAATGGGTTTGTTTTGGAGATTTCAACGAGGTTATGTTCAATTATGAGAAATGGTCCAATAGGGGGAGGGTGTCCAGCCATATTAGGTATTAACCATTTCCTGGAGCTGTCTAATATGACCTTTCATCTTAATGATTTACATTTTGAAGGAATGGATTATACCTGGAATAATAGTATGAGGGGTATGGATAATGTGAAGGAAATGTTGGATCATCTTCTTGCAAATGATGATTGGCTCTTTCAATTTCCACATGCTAAGGTATTTCATTTGCCAATACTTTCTTCAGACCATAGCCCCATACTTTTGGATAACAACTTTCTCCCACCCAGAAGACGAGGACACTAAGTTTTTTTATTTGAAGTAACATAGGTTAAGGATAGCCGGTGTGAAGGTGTAGTGAAATGTGCTTGGAAATGGGATGTGCCAATTACTAGTAATATTAACAATTATGCTAAGGTTCTTTCCATATGGAACCATGTTTTGGTCATGTGAGGGATGAGATTAAGCAAAATATGCTTAAACTTGAGTTACTCTAGTTAGTTGATGATGCAATCGATAAGAGAGATGAAATTAACTCAAGTCAGGCTGACCTTGATAAACTTCTTAAGAAGGAAGAAATTATATGGAGTCAATGCTCAAAGGCCTTGTGGTTAATGAAGGGGACAAAAATACCTGATTCTTTCATATGAAAGCTTCTGAGAGATGAAAAAGGAATGTTATTCATAGATTGTGAGACATAAAGGATAGGTACTTGGAAGGGGAAGATGAAGTGGTTAGGATGGTGGGTGATTATTTCTTTGAGCTTTTTAAAGGTTCTAACTCTATTGAGGTTGCCCTAGTGGTGGATTTAGTGAGTTGTAGGTTGAGTGAGGATATGATCCAGTCTCTATAAGTTTCTTTCTTTAAGGATGAGATCCTCTTAACCATGAAACAAATGCATCCTTGTAAAGTTGTAGATCTAGATTGTATGTCAGCTTTCTTTTACAATAAATTTTGGCATATTATAGGTGATGGTATTTGTACTGTGGTTCTTGATTTTCTTAATAATGGTCATATGCCTTATGGTGTCAATCATACACTTATCACCTTAATCCCAAAAGTCAAATCCCCTGAATCGGCTAAGGATCTTCGTCCCATTAGTCTCTGTAATATGTTATATAAATTGATGTGTAAAGTTTTAACTAATCGTCTTGACCTAGTCTTATCTGGATTAAATAATGAGTACTAGAGTATCTTCGTTCTGGGAAGACCAATTATTGATATTATAATTGTTACTTTTGAATTATTCCAATCAATGAAAAATAAAATGAGGGATAGGATGGGTTCTTTTAGTTTCAAGCTTGATATGAGCAAGACCTATGACTGGGTTGAAAGGATATATTTAGAGAACCTAATGCTGAAAATGGGCTTTCCTACACATTTTATGCACTTAATCATGACTTGCCTTTCTTCTGTGTCTTTCTCCTTCTTGATTAATCGAATTCCTAATGGCTATCTTAAGCCTAGTAGAGGTCTTCGTCTAATGATTATTTTATAAAAAGTAATCGACAAGTATAATAAATTATACTTGCCGTAAGTATAATAAATTATACTTGCCATAAGTATAATTAATTATAAAATTGCCATAAGTATTAATTAATTATATGTTGGCAGTGTTAGTTTTTTTTTTAAAAAAAAAAACTTCATTTCCTCACTTTATTTTAAAGGGTTTCCATTTTTATATTTTTGACTTTATAGTATTTTTTCCTACTAAATAGGAAATTATGTTATTATTTTTTTAGAAATAAACTATTAAGGAATTTTATATTATTGTTCATTATGTGGAATAAAATTCTTTCAAACGGTTTTCTTATATATCAATTTTGATATTGATTTATCAAATGACAAACAATTATCATAAATAATATTAAATATTATATTGAATATCATACATAAATTTTATTGAACACTATTTAAATATAAAAATATAGTTACATATATAAGATCTTAAGATAATATCTCCATTAGCAGTTATAATATAAAATTTATTTCTAATGCATAAATATATTTAATTAAAATTTTAAAGAAAAATGAAATTTTGGTAGAAAATATTAAAATTAATATAGTGTCTTTACTAATAAAAACTTTTCCTTTACATACAAAACTTAGTAGAAAATCATATAAAACATAAAGTAGGGAACTTTTTTCTCTTCATTTTGTTTATTTTTTTTTAAAGTAAAGTGAGTTATTTTTACTTTATTTATTAATTTTTGTTTTGTTTTTCTCTCTTTTGAGAGTTTTTATTTTTATTTTGTCTCTCTTTATTAGAATTTTTGTCTTTTTTTTAAATTTTTTTAATGATTTGAGATTGATTATTATCTCTCAAATATGTTCTAATATATTGTATAAATTTCAGTTTACATCACGTTATAACACTATATTTAGTGAGATCTTCATATAAAGTTATCAAAAAAGATTTAAGATGAAAATATAACTATGATTTTAGAGTTGAATCAATAAATAGTTATTAGTAGTACTGAGGATCAATTTTATATTAATACTCTATATCATAAGATTGTTTATTTTTTATATATATCGTATAACTATTTATAAATGAAAATATATTCTATTATTTTAAACAAAATCTCCTTTTTTGGCTCTTTTATTTCCATTGAAATTTTATCATTTTTTGCCACTCTTTTTTTAATAAGAATTAAAATTTCTCAATTTGGGAAAAGAAATAAAGCATAATGTAGGAAACTCTCTTTATGGGAATTACTTTTCCTTTTCCAATTCCTTTATTGTCATTTTTCTTTTAATATTATTTTAATGATCATGTTTGATTAAATAACATGACATTTTAAAATTATATAACACCTAATAATATCCTTGTCATACATTTAAAAAATTTGTATGTAAATATAATAAAAATTAATTATTATTTATAATCTATTATTGTTTTATAAGTTATTGTCTAATTAGACTTTTTAGAGCTTTATATAAAAAATTATAATAGCATTTTCTATAATAAATTTAATAATACAAAATTATTCAAATAAGAAAATAAGACATAAAATCTAATTATTTATTGGGTTTCTTTCTCTCATTCTAATAACAAACATAAACTATTTTGATTCATTTAATTATATGTGAATATATTACTTCAATCATTTTTTGGTCAATTTAACTAAATGATGAAAGAAAAATCTTATCTCTAATAAAATCGAAGGACAATCACAAATTTCTTCAAAACTTACAAAAAAAAATAAAAAAAAACGCAAGATGTGAATGTATTGACTAACATCAATTTCAAGAAATTAACAAATATTTTTTCTGCCTTAAAAAGATTGTCATCTATAATTTTTTACATTATTTAAAAAATTAAAAGATTGTCATCTATAATTTTTTACATTATTTAAGAAATTACATTTAATGTTTGACAAGTCATATTTTATATATATTTTAATTATGCCCTTAATTATATTTCATGAGAAAATAAATATACTTAAATAATTTAATAATTAATGAGGATAAATTAGAAACTTTGATTATAATTATTGAAAATAGGCATATATTTTGAGATATCTAAAAAAAATAATGAACAACTTTTTTGGAACAGGGGAATATAAAAATAAATCAACTTCACTCAGAAGAGTTGTCCCATAATAGTAGGCCCATATCATGGAATTAATTTGAAATATTTTAATAAAATAGATTAGAACATAAATTTGATACAAATATATACCGTATGATAGTCAAATAGATATGATATATAAAGAAAAGCAATTACCTCTATTTTTTAAATTTAATTATCCCGCAAGAAATTACTTTCCATGCATATTCTTTATTAGTATAACTGCAACATATTTTTCAGTTTAGCTTATTCAATATTTAGATAATTATTACTCACATCATTCGAACAAATTCCTTCTTAGCGATAATGAGGATTGAAAGATCAAGTTCATTGATTGAGGGATACAATGGTGCATCATGGTTTGGAAAAGAAATGTTGTTGATTGATTGATATTGATCATCAGTTAAAAAAAGAAAAAAAGAAAAGAAAAGGGAAACATAGAAATAGCTAAATATGAACAGTAAGATTTTTCTTTTATATAGTTATATGGCATTGTTATTTTCTTAGTATCTGGTCTCTTAGTATTTTTGTTTATTTAGGAATATATGTTACTATATTTTAAGAATAGATTCTTTAAAATTGTAGGTTTTCTATTTAGAAGTTTTTAAAGTTTTTTCCCTTGAAATGATATGCTAATTTACTATAGCATAAAATAATGATATGCGACTATATTTTTAATTGGCATGATAATTTTTATGTAAAACAATAGCATATAATTATATGATATACAATTATTTGATAAAATAATAAATAATTATCTAAAAGTAATTTTTAAACTAGTTAATAATATATATTGATTGATACAAGTTAATAATTCATGTTTTATGCGACTATAATTTTATATGTTATTTAAAATAGATTTGAAATATTACTAAAATAAAATATTTATAAAATATGGGATTAAGTAAATAATATTTATTTTTAAAATAGATAATATATAAAAACTATTTCATAGCTTTATTAGTTGTCTGTTTTATAATTTCTCTTAATGATTCTTTATTTTCATATATAGTTATTTTTAATTAGAGAATTTTATATGACAATTAGTTCATTAGTTGAATTATTAAAAAATAATATATAAATAATAATTAATTAATATTTTATAAAGTTATTATTAAGTAAATAAAAAATAAAATAAATTTATCAAAATTATAATTATATATAGAGATAGTTGTAATAAAAAATTGTCTGTTGATTTATACATTCAATCTCATATTATATAATTCTTAGAGAAAATTTATTAAACTCGAATGATGTAATTCCTAATAAATAAATAATATTAATAATTTTATAATAAAACATAAATTTAATAGATAATTACAAACTAGATATACATATAGAGATAATTATTATGAACCTTCTAATGTTTGCCATATATAATATATTAATATTATTTTTTAATTAATAATTAAAAACATAGTGAATATAAGAACCCATAAATTGTCTCCCATCGCATGCCCTTAATTTTTTATGAGAAAGTGAAGTTTCAACATTTCTTGATGATATGGGCTCATGGTTGTTTACACGGCTGCGAAGTTTCAACATTTCTTGATGATTTGTGTCAACAAGGAGAGGAGCTCGACAGTCACGTAGGGCAGCCAAGACATCACCTATGTACTCGACAATCACGTTTGGTTGCTTTGCATTTGAGGGGTTGTGGGTTGTGAGTGTTTGGGAGTTTGTTAAAACTCATTACTCTGGAATCACATTTCAGGAAGGAGTCGAATGAGCGTTGGAATGAAGAGAATTAATTGTCCCCATTGCTACCGATGTTGCCCATGGTGACTGGGAATTGTAACAGAACTGACAATGGAAGGACGGTTATAATGGGACGAATGAAAATTTGTTAGAATGTTTTGTGGGCTAATATTAATTATTAATTTGTTTTAATTTTTTATAAAACAGACTGAATAATATAGTTTATTGATTAGTGGGTAATCTCAATTAAAATAATAATCAAATGAGTCATAAGTTTATGACACTTTTAGTGGGCCAATATGGAAGACCGTCATGTATAAACATAATTTAACAGGGACCTGTGATGGGTGAACCTGTTAAATTTATTATAAATAGGCTAAGTTTCATCTCTTGCCTTCAAACCTTAACTCCAATTGCTACACCTACTAGTAGCCGTCTTGAGAGAAGGTCAAAGAGAAGAAAACTTAACTCTTAATTTCGTTCTTCTGATCTATTATCTTGGTATTTAATTACAGTGATTGATATTATGGCTCAAAACAATTTCGGATCTACCGCACAGACAGGTACGCAATTTGTTTTCGCTTAACTGTTGATTGGTGTTCTAAATTCATTTACTAGATTATGAATAAATTATTACATGTGGTATCAGAGCTGAGATTGTACATGATTTAGAACCTTAAATATTTTGTATCGATAATTAAATTATGTGTCTATTTACTTATTTTATCCGAAGAATGAGAAATTACTCTCTTTAATTTTTATTATATTTTTATTTCCTTTTTGTGTACACCATAGTTAAAGATTAAATTAAAATGCAATTTATTATTACTTACAAATAAAAGGAAGCCTTAAAAAAAAAAAAGGTCAAACTAAATGGCAAATCATCAAGGCAGCGACATCGAATGGGACCTTATGAAATTTTTTTTTTCAATATAGAAAATACGATGAAATTGTCAATTGTTATTTTTCTAACTGATCATTATATCTTTCAATTTTATTTCAATGATTATTAATGTATATATAAATATTTGGATGGTTTATATATAATTAATTGTCAGTTTTATAATTTAGTGATATTAGATTTATAATAAAATAAATAAATAAATAATAAATATTTGATTTGTATATATATGTGATAATAATCGTGTATTTAAAATTAATGTATATTGTGTTTGGTACCTTATGATGTATATATTTATGTTTGGTATGTATTTTGATTGAGTTTTTATAAATCTCTAATTAAAAATAATTTTATGAGTTGATATGAGTATTACCACCAAAGTGGAACATCTATTTAAATTCGTAGAGTTATTTTTTAATTTTTGCGCAGAGGTAATTCCGAATTAATGTATAAAATAACCTGCCTAAAAGGGGTTATTAGATGCATTAATTTTGGTAGTGTTTGTTGGAATGAAACTATTTGTTTTAAGAGTTACATTAGTTTAAAGAGTTTGTCTGCTCAAAGAGGATAGATTTCTCGAAAACTGATGTAATCATTTTTATGTGCTTCATAACTAGAAATTTTATTGCATGTACATGTTCTACTTAAAGGGAAATATGTAGTGATACCAAAATTTTCTAGATTGTGTAAATTATAACTTTAATTTTGTATATAGTCCAATTTTAATACATACTTTTGTTTTGTCTCAAATAGTCTCTTTTAGTCTCAACAATAGTATTGTGACTGTTAAACTCTTGACTAACACAAACTTTAAGAGGTGGAAAGAGGATATTCAGTTTGTTTTAGGAATAAGTGAAATAAATTATGTTCGTTATGAGGATGAGCTTGCTAAATCCGCCCGTGAAAGCAATATCGAGGAAAAGGAATTACATGTTAAGTGGGAGAGATCTAATTGTCTTAGTCTTATGACCATAAGAAAAATTATTCCTGAATACATTAGGAGTAGTTTACCCATTGATGTTACTGCTAAGTTTTTATTGTTGTTGTAGAAGATAGGTACTTCGTATCCGATAAGTCTGAGGCTAAGACCCTTATAAGTCAGTTAACCAATATGAGATACAACCATAATGGGAATGTAAGGGATTACATTCTAAATATTGTTCACCTTCAAACCAAACTTAGGGGTCTTAAACTTGAGATTTCTGATGAATTCATAGTTCACCACGCTTGAAACACTTTGCATCCTGAATTTAGCCAAATCAAGACTGCCTATAACACCCAAAACACTACTTGAATCATTAATAACCTTATAACCAAATGTGATGCTGAGGAAAAGAAAATTAAGAAAGAGAAGGGTGAGATTGTTATGCTAGTGACACAACTTAGGGTTGATCCTAAAAAGGATAAAGGTAAGTTTAAACCTAATTATTATGTTCCTAAGAAGAATTAGGATTTTAAATGGCATGGTAGGAGTCAGACCAAGAAGAGAGGTGATTTTGGAATTGTCCACAAAAATAAGGTAAAATGTTTTTTTTGTCATAAAGAAAGTCATAAGAGAAAAGATTGTCATCAATTCACAGTTTGGCTAAAGAAGAAGAAGGGGTTCATAAGCAAATGAAAGCCCAATGAAAAGGAATTCAAGCTTAGAGTTAGAAATAATTTAGAGATAGATGTCGAACAAGTAGGAGCAGTTAGGTTAATATTGAAATCTGGATTTTGTCTAGTTTTGGAGAACACCTTTTATGTTCCATCTTTTAGGAGAAACTTGGTTTCTGTTTCTATTCTGGATAAGATTGGATATCATTTTGCTATTGGTAATGGAAGAGCTAATATGTTTTCAGATTCTAAATTAAGCGGTGAATGTGTTTTATTCGATAATTTATATAGATTGCGTTTAGATAATGCTAGTGATTATAATTCTTCTTGTGAAGCAAATGTTGTGACCAAACGATCCTTAGTTAAAGAAAAATCTTTTTCATTGTGGCACAAACGTTTAGGTCATATATCTAAAA
Source organism: Omphalea diandra (assembly GCA_949677035.1). Classification (NCBI taxonomy): domain Eukaryota; kingdom Viridiplantae; phylum Streptophyta; class Magnoliopsida; order Malpighiales; family Euphorbiaceae; genus Omphalea; species Omphalea diandra. The sequence continues at coordinate 69,602 of CATIWR010051572.1, read as the reverse complement.
AAAGAATTGAAAGACTAGTGAAATATAATATTCTTCCTTCTCTTGATTTTGAGGATTTAGATGTTTGTTTTAACTGCATAAAGGGTAAATTGACTAAAATTAAAAAGAAATGTGCTAATAGAAGTTCAGATCTTCTCCAGATTATTCACACTGATATTAGTGGACCTTATTCACCTACTATTTGTGGCAATAAATATTTCATTACCTTTATTGATGACTTTTCCTGTTATAGTTATACTTGATAAAGGAGAAACCAGATGTCATTGAGATGTTCAAAATTTTCAAAACTGAGGTTGAGAAATAATTAGGTAAAGTCATTAAAATTGTAAGATCTGATTGTGAGGGTAAATATTATGGCAAATATGATGAGACTGGGCAACATATGAGATTGTTTGCCCAATATTTGCACGAGTGTGAAATAGTTGCCCAATATACCATATCTGGTAGTCTTGAACAAAATGGTGTCGTTGAAAGGAGTAATCGTACTTTGAAGGATATGATGAGGAACATGATGAATAGGTCTAACTTACCTAAATTCTTATGGGGTGAGCTATTAAAATTGCCCTTTATATTTTGAATCGCCGTGCTAGTAAATCTGTACTTAAAATACCTTTTCAGTTGTGGACTGGTAGAAAATCTAGTTTGAATTATTTTAATGTTTGAGGTTGTCCTGCTAAGGTTAGAATATATAATTCAAATGAAAAAAAGATTGACCCTAGAACTACTCATTGTTACTTTATAAAGTACCCAACCTATTTTAAAGGATATAAGTTCTATTGTCCTACACGTGACACAAGGATTGTAGAGTCTATGACTGCGAAGTTTTTTGAGATGAATGTTGTTGATTTAGACATTTGTCAACCGCCTATTCATGGTGTACAAAGTGAAATTGCAACCATTCCTTTATCTTTATCTCATGAAAGGATTATAAGGGTTCCTACTCAAATAGGTGGTGATGGTGAGGGTACAGTTGATTTTTCTCCTCTTATTGAGAATCCTCTAGAGCCTATTGTAGTTGAAGCATTACCTGTTAGAAGTCTATTAGGGCGAGAAGGTCAACAATTCCAGATAATTATGAGGTTTATCTTGGTGAAGGTTATTATAATATACGTCATGTTATTGATTTTGTATCCTATGATGAGACTGTTAATAGTGTTTATTCTGATTTATGGATTGATACTATGAAAGATGAGATGACATCAATGAGTCATAACAGAGTTTGGGAACTAGTGAAACTTCCTTCTAATAATAAACCCATAGATTGCAAATGAGTATTCAAAACCAAGAAGGATTCTGAAGGAAAAGTTGAAAAATTTAAAGCCATATTAGTTACTAAAGGGTTTACGCAGTGTCAAGGTATTGATTATAATTAGATTTTTTCTCCTGTTTCCTCTAAAGATTTCTTTAGAATAATTATAGCCTTTATTGCTCATTTTGATTTAGAGTTGCATCAAATGGATGTCAAGATGACATTTTTAAATGATGATTTAGGTAAGGAAGTTTACATGGTGCAATCCGAGGGTTTTAAAGAAAGTGGTAAAGAACACTTGGTTTGTAAGTTAAAGAAATCTATATATGATCTCAAACAAGAGTCTCGTCAACGGTATCTCAAATTTGATGAGGTAGTCAATTCACTTGATTTCATAGAGAACAAGATAGATCATTGCATTTACCATAAGATCAGTGGGAGTAAATTTATATTTCTTATTCTCTATATTGATGATATTTTATTGGCTCGTAATGACATGAGAATGATTTGTGAGACTAAGCAGTTACTCTCTAGGAGTTTTGATATGAAAGATCTTAGAGAGACATCTTTTATCTTGGGTATTGAGATTTGTCACAATCGGTCTCATCATTTATTAGATCTTTCTCAAATGGTCTATATTAATCGTGTGCTCAGTAGATTTAATATGCAATCTTGTAAAGGTGGTGATACTCCAATAGTAAAAGGAGATAAATTTAGTAAGGAGCAATACCCTAAAAGTGATATAGATAAACAAACCATGAATAATATTCCTTATGCAAGTGTAGTTGGCAGCTTGATGTACGCCCAGGTGTGTATAAGATCAGATATTGCATACATTGTTAGTGTTCTTGGTCGATATCTTTCTAATTCTGGGTGAGATCATTGGATAGCTGCTAAGAAAGTAATGAAATACTTGTAAAAGATAAATGATTATGTGTTGGTTTATAGGCGGGTGAATGATCTTGAAATAGTAAGGTATTTGGGCTCTGATTTTACAGGCTGTCAAGATGATATGAAGTCCATTTTGGGTTATATTTTTATGTTTGTCGGTGGTGCTGTTTCGTGGAAGAGTGTTAAACAAATACTTACAGCTTCTTCTACTATGCGAGCTAAGTTTGTTGCTTGTTATGGTGCTAGTACACAAACTATATGGTTGAAGAATTTTATTTCTGATTTGATTGTGGTTGATTATATTGCTAGGCCACTTCGGATATATTGTGATAATAATGTTGTTGTGTTCTTTTCTAATAACAATAAAAGTTTGAGTAGTTTTAAGCATATAGAGATTAAATATCTTACAGTCAGAGGCTTAGTAAAAAAAGGAGACATTGAGATTCAGTACGTTGGTACTGATTTAGTGTTAACTGATCCTCTAACCAAAGGACTTAGACCCATAATTTTTAGGAAACATGTTAGTGATATGGGTATTGTAGGGTCTTTTGATGTGTTTGGTTAGTGAAAGTTTTGTGCTTGTAATTAAACATCTAAGTTAAATAATTTTGCTATATTGCTTATTCATATATATATTTATTTATATGAGTTGAGTACTTTGTGGTTGTTTGTTATGCATTTGTGTACATTCTATATATATAGTATGCTATGAGTTGTGCATGATGTGCTTAAGATTAGTATATGTGCACATAATATATTTATTAGTTTCCAATTGTGTTTTTGAAAACAAAGGCTAAGACATATATTATGTGTATTTCCAAAATAGAAATCAAAGCCTTATTGTGAAACCTTGTGAATTTTCCTTACTCATTTGACCATGTGTGAAAAAGAAATATTTGAGGGGCTGACAAAGAAAATATTGTATTGATCACATGTGAGTGTTATTTTCTTGCTACACTGTCATATCGGAATCCAAGTCGGTTAAGTTGTCAATATTTATGACTATAGATTGGTATTATGTCAGTAAGGGGTATAATTATTATCATGATCCGATATTGATAATTTAATGTGGACAAAATTATATTTAAGGTGTCATTTTATCAATAAACTATATGTTTTCTAAAATTTTGTGGCCTCATTTGAGTTTAAAATATTCAGTCTAAGAGTCATTTTCAAAAATATTATTTATAAAATATAAAAATATCATAATTAATATTGTCTAAGTGGGAGAATATTAGAATTTTTTGTGGGCTAATATTAATTATTGGTTTATTTTATTTTTTTATAAACGGACTAAATAATATAGTTTATTGATTAATGGGTAAACCCAATTAAAATAGTGATTAAATGAGTTATGAGTTTATCACACCTTTAGTGGGCCGATATGGAAGACGGTCATGTGTATGCTTAATTTAACATGGACCTGTGATGGGTGGACATGTTAAATTTATTATAAATATGTTAAGTCTACTCTCCTGCCTTCTAACTCTAACCCTAATTGCTACACTCATTAGTAGCCGTCTTGAGAGAAGGTTAAGAAGAGAAAGACTTAACTTTTGATTTCATTCTTCTGATCTATTATCTTGGTGTTTAATTCAAGTGGTTAATATTATGGCTCAAAACAATTTCGAATTTACTGCGCAAACAAGTACGCAATTTGTTTTCGCTTAACTGTTGATTAGTGTTCTAAATTCATGTACTAGATCCTGAATAAATTCTTACAAAATTTTCGTTTGCCGAAAAAAAAGAAGGAAGAATTAGATCTAAATAATTCAAAATGGATTCTAGGTGGGAAGTATCTGTGAAGGAATTTGAAGGAGACGAGGAAAGATGAGAAATGAGAGAAATGTATGAAATGAAAATTTAAGATGAAAGTAAGGGGTATTATTCAAATTTTACATAAATCTATCGAAAAAATTAACGGAAGTACTATTTAGTATAACAAGAAAATCGTGAGAGTGTTCACAATGTAATTTTAAAATACAAATGATAACTTATTTAAATATGACAAATATCAAGAGTTTATAGTAATTATCGCATACATATATGAGATAGTTATAATAAAAGATTATATATTGATTCATACCTTCAACCTTCTGTAGCATAAATTTAAGAGAAAATTTACTAAATAATAATAAAATAATTTCTAATAATCTATTAAACTGCCACTAGTCTTACTATATTCATTTTAAGCAATCAATTAAATTAATTTATATCTTGATTTGCTATTTAGAATTTTTATTTCTTAGATTTTTTACTTTTAGAATTTTTTGTTTTCTATTTAGAATTTTTTTATAACATTTGATTTTTCTAATTTTCTATTTAAAGTTTTTAATATAATATTTTTTTATAACGTAATATAAAATAATAATATGTAATTGTATTATATATAATTATGTCATAAATGACAAGTAATGATTTAAAAACAACTATAATATTAGAATTACTAAAATAATACATAGAGATAGATTTTTTTAATATTATAATTTTTTTGTAACACAATATAAAATAATGATACGTAATAGAATTATATATAATTATTTGCAAAATAAAAAATAATAATTTAAAACTAATCATGAAACTAAAATTAATAATATATATTGATCAATTAACTAAAATTAATAATATATATTGATCAATAATATATATTGATCAATTAATTAATTAAAAATAATATATATTGATCAATTTTTTTTTTGTCAAAGTAAATGTGTGTAACGTGTGATCATTTGCCGGAAACAGCTCCTGTTACTTTTTTATTTTATTTTATTTTTAATATCCTTTTATCTAGATGCTATGAAATAAAAATTTTATATATTTTTAATGCACATGATAATTTTTTATTTAATTTAAAATTTTAATCTGAATTCATTTAAAAAAATTGATTCAAAGTGCGAAATTTAAGAGAATTTGACTTATTGTTCAACTCGAATTAATCCAATCTCAATTCAATTTACCGATTGATCTAAATCAACTAATTATATATATTTAAAATGTGTTTAAAAAATAAAATGATAATTTTGATTTAAAAAATTAAAATTATGAGTGATTCGATTTAATTTGAAATCTAAAAAAATGACTTGAAATGAGATTTCTTTTAATATATTAACCTAATAATCCAATTTAATGTACTCAAAACTCAAAATAATTCAATTCAAATCTACATTAAAAGTTAACTTAAAAAGAATTTAATCCAAACCTACCCACTCAATTAACTTAAAAATAATTTAATCCAAACCTACCCACTCATTCAGTTTGCTAATTTGGCAAGGCAAATGCCTGATTATTTTTGTATTAAAGGGGCCACAGAGCACCCTTTTGTTTAATTGTATCAATTTTTTTTTTTTTTCTAAATGCATTTCTTCCGTTTCTTTATTATTGACCTAGATCAAGGAAAGTCTCTGTATCGTGTGATCATATGCTGGAAAATTTTCCGGTTCTTATATGTTTAATTAATAATGAGTCAAAAACTTTTCTTTTGGTAATATCCTTTTGTTTAGATGCTACTGAAAAAATTTATTGGAAATAATAATAGAGTGATAATTTCTTATTCAATTTGAAAATTAGATTTAAATTTGTTTTAAAAAATTCAAATTGATTTAAAATTAAAAGAGATTTCAAATGACTTAACTTGATCTGTTGTATAATTTGAATTTATCTAATTTTGATCCAATCTATAGATGCGATTAATCAATAGATGCTATTGGAGTTACTAAATATATTTGAAATTTGTTTAAAAAATAATTGCTTTATTTCAAAAATTAAAATTGTAAGTAATCCGACTAGATTAAAAATTAAAAAAAAACTGAAAATGATATTTGTTTTATGTACATTGACCTAATGATTCAACTAGACCTTTGCATAATTCAAAATAATCTGGTTCCAAATAAGATGGAAATTAACCAAAGATAATTCCAACTTTCCGTTAACCTCTAATTTATTAACTACTTGCCTAAAAAATAACTATTATATAATTTCCATAAAAAAAAATTAATTATACAAGCCTCCTTAATTGAGACATTCAAGAAACTTTCTTTTCATTTTCTCTAACCCAAACCTACGGATCAATTTTTTTTTTTTTAATTATGATCAAGATCCCTGCATGCAAGTTGAAAGAAACTTCCATGGTAGGGAACTTTCTTACAATTTTCCACCTATATAATAATAATAATAATAATCGTAACATTAATTTATTGATTATCAATTAATTAATAACTTATTAATCGTAACTTCCAATCCTTTAACCTTTGAATAATCATGTACTTTCCAATCCTCACATTATAAAATTTCAGTTTCATACTAACAATTTGAATTGATCGCGGGTCAATTTTTATTTTCTTTTTAAATGTGAGGCACAGCAGCCAAAGTCAAGTAGAATTATTTAAACTCAGAAAGAAATCAAGAATTCATAAACAAAAAAAAAAAATCTAGAGCCATTGACATGATATCAGCCTCGTAACATTTTGAATGAACTAGCCATAGAAATGACCTTCTGACACCAAGTTTTCAACATTGGTGTTATTGGAATTTAGAAGGAAGAAATTGCTAAGAACCAAAGCTGCAGGATGGTAGGTTGGGGCAAGAAAAGAGATGGCAATAATTTTAACCTTAGATATAACTCAATTGATAATCAATTAATTAATTAGTTTATTAATTTGCCACCATATATATTTGTAGTTTCAATCTTAATATGGAGCTTTTGTATTTTTTGTTTCTTCATTTAAATACTTTAATATTATCTCTCGAATGATTTACTTTTGATTGGTAGATTTGATATAAATGTATAAAAATTAACTCGTAATAACCTCACCATAAAAAGTATTTGTAGTTATTCTAAAAAAATAAATAAAAAGTATGTGTAAATAAATTTGATAAAAATATATTAAAAATAGCTTATAATAATCTCTACTGAGTATTGTTTAACGAACGGGATTGTTAAGTTACGTAGTCTACAATAATATTATTGAACACATTGGGATTTGGGCATATATATATTTGTATATATATGAAGGGGGTTTATATAAGATTATAAATTCCAGCCCCATCGGTTCACCCGGAAAATTCAAAATGAAATTCTAGACTTGTCTGGGATTAATCGTTAAACTCAAAATTATATCTATTAAATTATCATCTATAATATATAATTAATTATTTTTATTTTTTTCAGTCATTCAAATTCTATTTTAATTATTTTATCAAAAACATCTATTTTAATAATATTTTTTTCATAACACAATAGTATTAGTTTTTAAAAATAATAAATTGTTATAAAATTTAAAAATATTTATATTAATATTTAATTGATATTGTCTCAATTATTCTTATAATAGTTAATCTTTTGGTCAAATAAAATGATATTATAAATTTTTTACATAATTAAGTTTATTTGTTTTATGAATATATAACTTTAATATAATATATGATATTAAATTATATTTCGATTCCTTCTTGGTTCAAACTCTTTTGATCTGTCATCTTCTGTCTCGACAGAATTTGAATAGCCTTCACACGCGTCATAGTGTGTGAATGAAATGGAAGGACAATACATGTAATCAGTCATAACACGTAACGACCATTGTGGAAAATGTAATGGAAAAGGACATGGTGGTGATGGGGAAACAAAATCCAAAATGTCACTGTAGGCATACCTATATATGAATGTGACAATGGTAGACATTTCTCAGGGAAGAAAGGAGGAAATGTAGTAAAAATAATTATCAATTCAGAATTTGAAGTGGTAATGGAATTCAGAATGGAACTCAACTACTTAAAGACCTATGAAACGACTTTTCCAATTTTTCTTTTTTTTTTTTTTATTTTCATGTTTTTGCAGTTGAAGAATTTGACCATTTTTTATGAATAAATCTCTTGATGTATTCTACACTAATTAAAGAAAGTGGGTAGATTATCAATATAATGTTGGCTAGAATTGCATTTTTGGAAAGAGTTTGAGGATTAATAAACTATAGACATGCAATGGATGTTATAAGCACCTAGTGTGAAAATGAAGCAACTACTGATGATATTCCTGAAAGGGTAATGGATGTGCCTGCTGGACAATTTGTATTTTGCTAAATATTCCTCTATTTGATCACTTATTAATTTATAATTTCATTAGACTTTAAAAGACTTGAAAAAAATTACTATTTAAGACATTGATCCAAGTTAGTATTAGAATATTTTATTCTTTGAGCGAAATTATTGTTTTATCGAATATTCGTTTATTGAAGTTCTACTGTTGAATGAGAATTACATCATATGTTCTAATGATCATATCTATGGAACATCAAAAGGAATTATATATATCAATAATATATAAATCTTGAATAGGCAGTCCTATCCATGAATACAAATAATATTGTAACAAAAAAAAAGAAAGAAAGAAATGAAGAACGAAGGAAATCAATATAAGAAGTAATGGCCAGGGGAAACAACCCTTGTGTGGTAATCTAAAAACGTTTATATGTACCCTGACTAAGGTTTTCATAAGTATAATAAGCAGCAATTAAATCATACAAAAAGATATTAATCATCTTTACTTTCTTCTGGTCTATAAAGTTGCACTAAGCGTCCATTTGTTGCTTGTATTGGCCTTGCATTTGTATCTGATTCCTGCACATATTTATCAACCAGCAGCTTATATATATATATATATATATGATCCATATATATATATATGAAGTCAAGAATAAATAATCAACATATATACTTACATCATGAACAGCTACTCGAAGCAATCTCACTTGTTCCCTGGTCACAGTCCTCACCTGAAATTAGTAGTAAAGGGGTTCATAAGTTGCAAGAAGAGAATTTAACTATACTAAATGCCCTTTTTTTTTTTAATAACAATTTGAATATATAGAAGAAGAATTTGATGGGTTTTTGATATAAGGGCAAACCTTTCTAACAATAGTCCAGATAACATTCTCGGTGCAAGGAGGAACGGTTAGAGATCCAATGTATCTATAATACTTTCTGCTGCCTATCTTGATGTCCTTTGGATTAACCATACCCACGACTGTCTCATCTTCTTCAGTGCCAGCCACCAATCTTAAATGTTCTGTGAGCTGATGAAAAATAGAACCAATAAATAAATGAGAACATATTATGACTCATGGCCTTTGAGACAGAAAGCTGTGAGTTCAAACTTCAGACTAATTAAAGAAAAAATAACAATGGAAAAAAAGAAAGAGAGAAAATTGGTGGTGGTTTGTGCAATACTTACAGATGACAAGAAAGAGTCAGGCCTTCCTATAGTGTACATAATCCCAACCACAGCAACCCTTCCATCTAGGCTCTCATGGACCATGTGCAGCTCTAAAGCAAAACTGAAAGCAAAATATTTGTCAAGGATTAAAATTGGCTAGTCTTCTTTTATTTTAATTATTTATGTTGTAACGGATTGGAGATGGAGGAAAATGAATTAATTAAGCATACCTCCTGCCATTGATGGTGTGCTCAGTAGGTGAGTGCCAGTGACACTGTCTCAGAACATATTCAGTTCCATTGATTTCAATAGTTCCTGCACCACTTGCCCATTCTAACTGCACCCCAAAGAAGAAAAATAAATTAAAGAGTATGTTTATGAGAACTAATTATGTATTTATGCATAAATTATATGTAAATATGTAGGTGTAAACATAGGAAAAGTAAAATAAATAAATCATATTGTTTCAAACTTTCAATAAACCTAATTATGATGCTTGTTAATGGTTTTTCCTTCTAATTGCCTTTATTAGGTCTACTTTACACGTCTCACCAAACCAATTTGAAATGTAGTGACAGACAAGATAATTTGATGTTGTGAAGCATTCAATAGATTATTATTATTATTATTATTACTTTTTTTTTTAAATTATTATTACTTCGGTTCAAGGTAGGTAAGCTTGTGTTATAATCGGATTTCAACTCTTGGAATCTTGTGAGTCAGACCCTTGATTTCTTTGGTTAGTACTCCAATTATCCATGAAATTTTGAATATAGTTCTTGATAGACCTCATCTTTCCAAACAACACAATAAGAATGTAGCGTATATGGAATATGTAGCATAGGCCTGGTTTCTTTTTTTGAATTTTAGATTATTCCACGTCTTCAATATGGAAATATTGCATCCATTTTACATCCATCTATTATATTCAAGTTTGGTCAATGTATTATAATTATATTAGATGCCACATATATATATCCAGATGCATATAAGATTTTTGTATTTATTGGAAGCAACTTCACACCACTATATGCAACGGCAGACACAAAGTGGCAAGTGGAGGCCATTACCTTTCAAATCTCAAAATTTTTATATATGTCTCATAGTTTATTTTCAACTAATTAAGATGATCTAAAAAAGCTTAATCAATTTTTAAGTTTTATTATTTCAAAACTTATTAGTTGATTAAAAAATAATTTTACCCTAGTCTAAGATTTTACATTTTATTTAATTCTTAAATATTTCTTTTTAGTGAAATATGCATTATAAAGAATTTATTTTATGACAACTAAAAGTCATGAATTTATAAAATTTTTTGTTATGAATAGTTTAAAAATATTTATTTTTCATAATTAAAATCATTAAAACTACATTAAAAAAATCACATTTTAATACTGCTAAATTTTTTTAAATTTACTAAGAATATATATCTTTTTATAAAAGTAATTTTTTCTTAATCAATTTCACAAATTTCTTCTATATTCCATTTTTACCATAAAAAAATTTCTCATTCCCCCAAAATATGAACGCCTTCCGTCCCCTTAAATTTACTACTTTAAGTTTAGTTTCTTTACCATCATATCGTGGCCTCTATTCTTGAGAGTGGCATTGGCTGGCTTGTAGCTTCTCTGAAGTCTCCCTAAATGTGAAACTACTTCAACTCTTTCATGTAGCAAATCAATAGGAGACTGCATCGTTCCATTGCTACAGTATCTCCATTCTGGGTGAAGCTCTCCCCATCGATCTGGTCCGTTTTCGCCATTTTTATTATAATCAAACTCTTTTTCGTCCTCTGTACATAAAATATAACACAAATTATATATCACATAATTAAGCGAATATAAGAAAGTAAAATATTTATTATCAAATTTAATTTCTTCATATATATGCTTGAGCACATATGTCATTGACGTCAGAATACTTATCTTCAGAAATATCTATCTGTGAAATTAACAAAAATAATCAATGAAATGAAGCCTTACCAACTTCTTGAGATAATGTTGGGAGGGTATGCAAGAGAAGAGAAATCAAGAAAATGGAACACAGCAATTGAATTGATTGCCTTCCCATTTCTTCTGGCTGCAATTATGCTTGGAGAGGTTTTTACAAGCTTATATGGTATATCCAAGGAGGAGAAAAGCTATTGGAGAGGTTTTTACAAGCTTATATGGTATATCCAAGGAGAAGAAAAGCTAATCTGCTTATATAGCATCAAGTCTCCAATATGAATACAGAAAAAAAAAAAAAAGGATTAGTTTGACTGTGGAATAAGTTTCTGTTTCTTCCATAATCATAAGCGTCCAATTCAGCTAACAAGTTTGAAATTAGGAAGGTAGGGGAGAAAGTTACATAAACAGTCAGCCTTTGCTTATTAATTAATGGTCATATATATGATGATGACATTTAAGAAAAGAAATCCCATGTGGTCTTTTACTTTTCCTTTTCTTTACTATTATTATTATATTTTATGTTGTTTTAAAACTTGATGTCTAAGAATACAGTCTTAGTCTTATGTTAGTGAATAATTTTCACGTTTGGCAACCATATTGAATATTATATGTTTAAAAATATTAATAAATTTAAAATATTATATGATTAGATAAAAATATTTATATTTTAAAATAAATAACATGTGGATAATATTTATTCTTAATTTTTTTGTAATTTCATTTAAAATATGTGATTGAATAAATAATATTTACTTTTTAAATAGGTAATATATAAAAATTATTTTTAGCTTTATTTTTTAAAAATTTTCTATTTTATAGTTTCTTTTAATAATTCTTTGTTTCTATTTGTAACAGTTTCTTTTAATAATTTTTATTTTTATTTATAATTATTTCAATATAGTTTTATATGACAATTTAGTAGAGATCTCATTCACTTATATATCAAACAACCAATATATATAACTAAATTCAGTCTTAGAATTTATTTTAAATAATTGTTATTTATTAAATTTAAAATTTATTTAAGATGACAACTTACTATTTATCAAACTAATTGCCTGACAAATCAATGATTAAAAGCTCTATTAATTTGATACATAATCTTACCTAATTAAAAAAGTATAAATAAAATAAAAATATATTAAAAAGAATTACAAAATAGAGAATTTTAAAATGGGGCTAAATAACAGTATGCATATTATGTATTTAGAAAAAATATATTATTTATTTAGTTATGTATATATTTTCATAATAAATATTTAATTTTATAATATTTATAAATTTATTTTAAATAATATATTAAATTAAATCTTATACAATGCGTGAATTACCGACTAGTTAGCTTGATAATGAATACATTTTTATCTTGAATAAATTCTAACTAATTAACAAGTTATAGTTATTTTAATTCAATAGTTTTTTAGGATAAATTAATAGAGATCTTATTAGCTTATATGTAAAGCAATCAATAAGCTTTTATCTTAAATAAATTATAATTTAACAATTGAAAGTTTTTGTTTCAAATAAATTTTAAGATAAGAATTAGTTTTATATATATATTTTAGCATTAGAATTATTGAAGTTCTCTCTTCCTTGGATTCTAGAATGTGTGAAAAAAGATTTAGGTGTAGGGTGACAAAATCTTTTATTTGAATATTTACACATTGATTTTATTGAAAATGGAATGTATCTGTACAATGGTGGGTGGGTTTGGTGTGCTGTTGTTGAGCAAGGCACATGCCCAATTATTTTTGTATATATTAAAGGGCCAGATAACACCCTTTTGTCTAAATTATTTCAATTATTTTTTTTCTATATTCATTTCTTCCACTTCTTTATTGTTTTTGACCGAGCTCTCTCTGATAGTTATCCCTTCTGTTAAGTTACGAACGAATGGTAGTTGAGATTAATTTCCTAAGAGTCTTAATTAACATAATTAATTAAAAAAAGTAACTCATTTTTTTGTCAAAGAAAATGTGTGTATGGTGCAATGATATCCAAGAAACTATAATTTTTCATAATGATGAGTCAAAACTTTTTTAACACTAATTTATCGGTTAAGTTTTTGTAGTGTATAAGTTATCAAATATTCTTTAAAGTATATTCGAATTGTTTCCATCAATATATAATTAATTACGTGTAAGTTCACCTTTTGAATAATACAACCTATAACATGCACTTTCCAATTCTTACGATATAAAATTTTGTCTTCTTACTAACTCTTTGAATTACAGGTTAATTTACCAAGAAAATTTTTTAAAAAAATTTGTGAGGCACAGCAGCCAAAGTCAAATAGAACTATTTCACCTGAGAAATCTAGAATTTCTTTTAGCACCTTCATGGAAAAATCTAGAAATACAGTGCAAGATATTAGCCATTGTCAAATTTGTATCAAACCGTGTAGCTAAAATGAGATCACAAACTGCTATTCTTTTGAAAATTGGTGTTATTGGGATTTGGAAGGAAGAAATTATTAGGAGTGTAGATATTAAATTTGGATGTTGCTGAATTTGGTTTTTTTTTTTTTAATATAATCCAATGATGATAATCGATAAACATATGTTTTTCAGAGATAAAGGTTGAAATTAATTATTCAAAATATGTAAAGAATGAGGTGAAAAAAAAAAAATTTCTAGCCCAAGATTGCTAAAAGCTGAGACTCAAAAACCCAAAATATATAAATTAATTTTAATCCACTTTATGAGCGGACAATGAAACCTACTCAATTAGATTAGATTAATATGGCTTTCTGAGAAGGAAATATGAGTAATAAGCAAGAATAAGAGTGACGGTCAAATTAGCACATCTTGACTGTAAAAAAGCTACAGTAAAAATAGCTTGTGGGACATGATAAATTTATAATATAAATAAGTAGAAAAACTTTAAATACAGGATTGAAAAAAATTAGAGACAAGAAAAAGGAGAGAAAAAAAAAATGAGAGACGGACTCAATCCACAAACCTGCCTTTTTCTCATATATTTGAGATTTATTTTTATTTTCTTGTTTTGAGATGCATTAAAATTAAGATAATCTGAGAGTAAAAAGTGTTTAAAATTTTTTAAATATGTAAGTAATTTTATTTTACGTGAAAAATTTATATTTTCATGTTTGTTTTTCTTGATTCCCGGTTGAGAGGTGCACACCAGAATATCTTGGCTAACCAAGATGCACGACTTAGCTGCCTAGGCGTACACCTTGGTGCCAGATCCAAAGCACGCCTTGACCAACCAAGGTGCACGCCCTGGCAGCGAGGTGCGTCCCTGAGCACATCCACGTAATTTTTGTCTCTTTTTTTAATTTATTTTTTGCCTCGCTAATATTCATTGTTTGAAATTCATTCATGATATGTCATTTATATTCAGTGTTTCATTCTGAGTGAATTAGATTCTATGATCAAAATCTAAAAAATTTAACAGTGAGTGATATTCTGAGATTTAAAATGGGAAATTAAATGTTATTTGATCTTACTCAAATTTTTGCTGCATTAATTATTTTGGTCTAAAAAATATATATTTGCTGGATGGTTAGTTATTTTCTGTTAATACATTTTCTGTTTATTAATGCTTATTTATTTTATTCTGTAGATATGATATTCTCCTTCTTAATTATAATAGTATTATTGCACTAACACCCTATTCTACAGGCGAATAACTGCGCTTTATTTTTATATTTATTTTGTATTTATAAATTCTCATTCCAATCAGTTTGCAACTTTTTTTTTTTTGCATTTTTACTGCAATGTTGGATGATATTTTAATTATTAATAACTGGCACGAGTGAAACTTAAAACAGAATTAGGTAATAATTAATACAAATAACTTGTAAAAAAATCATGGATAATTGAGTGAAAATTAGATTAATATCCAAGCAGCTAGAGGTGTTCAATATTTTTCTCGAGCCGTATTCAATTTTCATACCCAATTTTAAAGAGTTGACGAAATATGATATTCTGCATAAGATTTTAGTCATTATTCAATTTCTTCTAGTCACATTGAGAGGTGACTTTGATATTCTTCATGTTTCACTAATGTGTTCTCGCATATATCTCTAGGCTTTATGTCTGTATATAGTAGGATAGTCACAATGTTCTCGTCCATTGAGGTATTTTACTATGCCATTTATAGTAGCAACTTCACTAGAGATAGACAATAAAAAAAATTTAATCAAACCAATCTAAATCGTTTCGATTTGATGATTTTTTTAAGTTTCTTTTTTTTTTTTTGTTCATTCAATTTGATTTGGTTAAACTGGTTGCACACCTGTAATTTATAAATTTTAAATTTTCAATTGAAATTGCATGAATTAACCTTTTTTCTCTTTTTCTCAACTTTTTTAAAGATTTTTTTATTATTAGTTGAGCGACAATCACTATTTATTTTTATCAATAAAGTTAGATATATTATTTAATAGCAGATTTATATTTCCATTAAAATTAATATAAATTAATTTTAAAATCCTTTGATCTGCTTTGCAGAATAAAAGTGATCTCTCAAACTGCTATAATAATTTAAATAAAAATTTCACTCAGAAAAATGCTAAAACTTCAAAATAATTTCAAAATTATACAAAATAATCTTAGTAGGGATTTGAGATATTCACATTATTGTATAAAATTCAATAATGATTTTTTGTCATTAATATTAATCATCTCTTTTGGATCCGTAGAGTTGCACTGATAGTCCATTTCTTCTTTGTATTGGTCTTGCATTTGAATTTGATTGCTACAGAACATAAATATATGAATATCATCAAATGCTAAAACTAAGACCTAAAGATATGTATAATTGGTATATGCATGTAGCTAATAACTCACGTCATGAACAGCTACCCGAAGCAAACTTACTTGTCGTCTTGTCACTGTTCTAACCTGAAATCAATTTAAGGGTTCAATAAAATATATTTTTATGAGAGAAAAAATTAGCAGAAAATTGAATTTAGTTTGACAATATAATAATTCAGGGCAAACTTATCCATTGGTAGCTTGCAAACAATAATGATAATAATAAAAGAAACAAAAAGATTGTGCAAGAGTTAATGCCATAATTTAAATTTCATTAATATGTAAGAGTCATCAATTAAGTTTAACCTATTTGGTTTTTTCAGTGATCATGCAATTTAAAAGTGTGTGCCATTCTTTAAATCTCATTACAAGAGTAAAAGGTAGATAATAATATTATGGCAAGAATTGTGTTGGGATATAGAAAGTTTCTTTATCTCACATCGAAAACAAGATACACAAATCTTGTGAGGCACATATAAGTAAGGAGGACCCAAAAACTTAATGTGTTAGGGTTTTGAGTTAATATATGTATCCAACCTAATGAATGTATTCCTCACAAGGTTCGTGAAAGACTCTCCTATTGTGTTGGGATCTCACAGTCCTGGCAATTGGTATCAAAGCTAATGGTTCGACAGGAATGAGTATGGATGAATTTTTTAAAAACACATGGTTGGTACTCATAATTTTCTATCACACAAGATAAAGATGATTCATGATTCTCTATCTCTGAGTATGAGCCTAGAGTGGACTTCGAAGTTGTGTCATGTGCATGAAAGAGCCAATTCTAAGGCCAGAGTGAGCAGCTAAGGTGAGCAAGATGAGTCCGACAGAGTAGGGTGACTCTCGAACTAAATTGTTCTAGATACAAAAATGACGAAGTAATAATAAATATTTATAATACAGAAGGCTTTTGTGAGAGAGAGAGTAGGCCAAACTCTAATAAAAAAAAAAATATTTAAAAAATTCAACAAAAAGAGGCTTACACTTTGAGAGGAAATTATTGCGATATAGCAATTCATTATCTCACATCTAAAAAAAAAAAAAAAAAAAACAAAGATAAATTTCATGAGTCACATATAAGTAGAAAGGACCTATAAACCTAATGTCTTAAGGTCTTAGTTTAAAATGTGGTGTCCAACTGATTGAGTGCCTTTCTCACAAAGCGTTGGACTCTCTCACTCCTTATAGAGAATGGAGGGTCTCATTTCTATTCCTCTTTTCACTAAAATTGAGGCACACCTTTGCAATGAGAGTTAAGTTTCGGACATCCCACTCCTAATAAATTGTTCGTCAATCATATCTAATCTAGTTGGTAGTTTTAATGCTCTCGCTATATAAAAGCGTTAGGAATGGAGGGTACTAGTTCAATTCCTCGTTCCATTAAAATTGTGGCTTGACCTTTATAATGAGAGTTCAATAGAAAGTATTGGACTCTACAAATTGTTAGTCAATCAGACCTAATCTAGTTAGTATGCTTAATGCACCAGCTATATAAAAGTGTAAGGAATGAAGGGTCTTAATTCAATTCCTCCACATCCCCACAAGTCCCCGCAATTGGTATCTTTAATGCTTCCGCTATATAAAAGTGTAAGGAATGAAGAGTCTTAATTCAATTCCTCCACACTATCATTTATGGCTCTTGATCACTTATATGCATCTCATTAGCTCACATTTAACTAATGTGGGATATTTACACTAACACTTTCACAAGTCTATAAATGGATCTTGCTGGAATATCACCATTAACCTTTCCGCCCAGACTAGAACAACACCATTATTCCATACACAGGCTCCACCTCACTCCATATACAGCTCCAGAATATTGAAACTCAACTCGGATAATCATTTAAAAATTTTTTAAATATCAAATTTAAATTTAAATAGGCTTGATTCAGCTTGAAATTTAGATTCACTTGACTTATTTTTTTTATAAATTTGCCAAAATATTAAAAATAAAAAAGTAAAAATATTAAAATTGGATTAGACTCACTAGCTTCTTCAATCATGTATTTTAATACTCGAACTTAATTCTACAAACTAAGTAGCTCAAACTCGATTCGATTAATATCAAATCAATGTTAAAGCATTCTTTAAACTGATTTGAGTATCTCACAACCCATCCAAAATGACTTGATCCGATTTGTTTGTCATCTCTAATTAACATCAAATCAATCTTAAAACATTCTTCAAACTGATTTGAATATCTCATGACTCATTCGAAATGATTTGATCCGACCCATTTGTCATCTCTAATTAATATCAAATCAATTTTAAGCATTCTTTAAACTGATTTGAGTAGCCCCTGAATTTTAAATTTAGTTCACTTAAACCCGTAGGAGAGACATATGCCTTCCATTATGTACCATTAGACCTCCAAATAAATAAATAAAAAGGTGGTAGACTTACCTTTCTAACAATGGTCCAGAGGACATTTTCAGTGCAAGGAGGAATAGTAAGAGATCCCATGTATCTAAAATATTTTCTGGTACCTGTCTTGATCCTCCTTGGATTAACCATACCCACCACTGCATTTTCTTCTTTGGAACCAGCCACAGATATTAACTGCTTTCTGAGCTGATGAACAGCAAAACAAGCATATATATATATATGAGATAGAGAGAGAGAGAGGAATTGGTATTCGTTTAATGGTTTTATGTAATATTTACAGATGACAAGAAAGAGTCGGGCCTTCCAATTTTGTACAAAATCCCAACCACAGCAATCCTCCCATCTAGGCCCTCATGGACCATGTGCATCGCTAGTGCAAAACTGCAATACAGTATGTTATTGTTGTTGTTGTTCACATCTTTATAGGAGATGGGATTGAAATAGAAGAAAAAAGATTAATTAGTATTAACAAACTTTTTGCCATTGACAGTGTGCTCAGAAGGGGAATGCCAGTGACACTGTTTGAGAACATATTGAGTTCCATTTATTTCAATACTTCCTGCTCCATTAGCCCATTCTATCTGAAAAAAAAAATGATTCTTTTAATTTTTTGAATTATGAAAATATAATTACAAGAGTTTCTATGAATTTTTCTTTTTGGGTCTCATAGTAGCTATAACTAATAGATTGATTAATTGCTATATACTTCGACCATTAATTTGCTTACCATCATATCATGGCCTCTATTCTTAAGAGTAGCATTAGAAGCCTTGTATCTTCTTTTAAATCTCTCTAAACGGGGAACTACTTCAATCCTTTCGTTCATCAAATCAATGGGAGACTGCATCGAACCACTGCTACATTTGCTCCATTCTTGGTGTAGCTCTCCCCATCGAGATGGCCCCATTATGCTATTATTAGGGTAATCAAACTGATGCTCATCCTCTTCATACAGAACATACACATTAATTAGCTATATATACCTCCTAATAATTTATTTGCTATATGTCTAATGCAAGAAAAGAAATTTCTTTCAAATATTATTTTGATTAATCTATATGTACTATACGTACACATATGTATCGAAGAAATATATGAATACATCTTGTATATGAAGGCTTACCAACTTCTTGAGATGATATTGGAAAGGTATGGAGGAGAAGAGAAATGAAGAAATTGAAACACGGGAATTGAATTGCTACCTTTTCCATATCAAAAATTTCGGTGCCAATGCAAGTGAACTAAGGATGTAAGGATGGATATATAGAAAGTCAGAAATTCGAACTCTTATCATTTACAATTTTTTCAATGTACCAAGAAAGGATGAATATATAAAGACTTTCTCTCATCAATTATGTAGCGTATGTCATGCAATATAGTTATCTCCTATTTGAACAAAATGAAAAGAAAAAAAAAAAAAGAACAAAGAAAAGGATAGTTGGCTATGGAATGGTAAGTTTCTTTGTTTCTTGCGTGATCATCAATGTCCCAATTCAGATAACAAGTTTGAAAAAGATAAAGCGAGGGAGAAAGTTACCCTTAGTAAACCTTTGTTTATCAGTAGTCAACTTTACCTTAAAAGTGGATCATGTAATATAGTCTATAACTTCATAAATTTAAGGGTGGATGGGATAGAGTTAGTAGAGTTTTGGGGGTAAAATATATTGGAAGGCCTTCCCTTTAGCTATCCTTTATTTTTGTACTTTTCTATTGTTTTCTAATTAAAGCATTTTTCTCTCTATCAATTCTTTCTGTTTACTCAAATTATGTCCTTTCATGTTAAGGTAGTATATACCAAATATATGGTAGTTGGATTCATCTTGAATAGTCTTAACAAAAATTATTGTATAATAAGATATGTGTCTCAACCTAGCAATATAATTTAAATGAGAAGTTTATTTTTAAGTGTGTGCTTGACTTTAAATCTCAATAATATGAAAATCTATCTCTTACTAAAAAACAATTACAGATGGATAAATAAAAAACTAATGCATCTCATATGTATAAATTTTAATATTGTTGAATGAATTTCGTTTCTACCTAAAATATGTCAAGAACGAATTTTTACTTCTCAATTACATCCATACGTCCATTTGATCAATAGATTTCGGATTGAATACGTTGAGTCCTGAAATTGCTGATTCCTAAGGAGCATTGACTGCTTTAGGGAAACATTTCTTTTCTTTCACTAGAAATCAAAAATTCTAAAGACGTAGCAATTTTTCTTTTTACTTTGATCTAAACATTCTATTTGAAGTTAAAAGAGATTCAAAAAAATTTAAAAACTAGTTATATGTCCATGTGTTACGTGATATGATTATAATAACAAATTTTAAAAAAATTTAATATTTATTTTAATTAATTAATTAATTAAATGAAAAAATTAATATATAAAATAATAATTAAAAATTATCATTATTTTATAATATTTTTATTTTACAAAAATTATTTTAAATAAATAAAATTATAAAATTCCAATTCTAATTGAATTAGTATAATAAATTTTAATAATAATAATAATATAATTTTTTGATAAAAATATGAAATTTCACAATTTTATTTTTTTATGTTGACTATTTTTATTTTTTATTTTTCTTATTATGTAGAAAATTAAGTATTGATTATTATAAAATGTGAAGAATTTTTTATACTGTTAAACTTTCTAAATTGTTTTTATATAAAATTTTGTTCTATTGTTAAACTTCCTAAATTGTTTTTATGTAAGAATTTTTTATATTAATAAACTTTCAAATTATTTTTATATGAAAAATTTTCTATATTGTTAAGCTTTCTATATTTTTGGTTAATTAACAAAATTAAATATGTAATTATTAGCTTATTTGTCACATCATAAAAATGAAAACATATTAGATTGTTACCTATAAAAAATATTATGTTTCTAACATAATTACTTGACAAATGATAAATAATCATTTAAAATTGAGTTTGAGAATAAAATTAATTATATATATTGATATTGATTGATTGATATTAATTTTAAGGTTGCACTCAAATCCAACTCAACCTGATTTGTCGACTCATCTAAATTATACCAATCCTAATCCAATCTAAAAGAAAATTGTATTTGACCTGATTTAAATTATTGAGAATATTTATTTTTTATAAATAAAAAATATATTTATTTATCTTAAAATATTTAAATTTATTTGTATTCAATCCAAAATTTGACAATGAGTTGAAATCTTTTCTATAACCTAATTCAATGACTCATTCACAACTTTAAATAATTCGATTTGATTTGAACATACTTGGGAAAAATATAACTTAATTTACTTAATTCAAAATTAACATCCTCGATCAATTTGCAACTCTAAAATACTATTATACCATACATGATAATTTAATAAGCCAATGACTTGTAATTAAATTGCAATTCAGTATTCACTGTTATTATGTGCTATTCATAATCATAAATGAAAAAGCAAAAGATAATTATTCTGATAACTTCTTGATTAAATATTTATTTCATAATATAAGATTTTAAAAGTTTAAATTGTAATAATTTTATATCTTTAATAACAAGTTTGACAATTTTATCTCTTTTAAAACTTTTCAATCTACCAGAGAAAAAAAAAAAAAAAAAAACAAAAGGGACAAAATCATTTGATTAAAATTGTAAGAAATTTTGTTGGTACATGGGAATAAAGTTGCAAGATAAGAATGAAACAACGACTGACCATAGTTTGATTTCTAGATCAAACTTCAACATGCAACATGAACTACAAAATGGAGAGGTGATATTTCTTTCCGAATTTGTTGACCACATCAAATAATTAATCTGACAAATTGTATAAATTAAGCAAAAGCTTATCAAATTTTTATTCTTCTTTGGAGAATTAATTTGCATATTCTAAACATTAGACCAGAAATTTCAACCTTATCTGATAGTTCACATTATGACATGATGCTATAAATATGTTAGATCATATTTTAATTTCATTTTTACACGTATTAACATTTCGAATGAACTTACGAAAAATTTTAAGAAATTAATTTCGTGTGTAGCTAATTATAGTCTAAAAGGAAAGAAAAGAAATTCTTAGCAAAATAATCTTTTTGACTTTTGCTTAATTATGAATCGTATGCATATCATCATCATCATATTTCTTGCTATTGTCGTTTTCTTACAGGTGTTTTTCTAGTTTTTTCATTTTCATGAATGGTTTGCAGGGTGACTCATACTAGTAAACTAAATGAATTTTCCGTGAGATGTACATGTATGAATTTAATTAATATGGAAGTCTTGGTAAGTTCTATGCAAATTATAAAGCAAGACTCATTAATTGCATCACGAGACACAATCTGAAGATCGTTAGAGGTGACTGTTTTGATTCAATCCAAATTTATTCAAAAACAATGGTTAAATCTGATTCAACTTGAAATAATCTAAGCATATTTAGTTTTAACTCAATTTGACTTTGATTCAATAGGCAAATCAACTCAAATAAGTCAATTTAAATTATTTAAAATTAAAATTATATTCTCTATTTAAAAAATGTCAATATTATGAGTAATCTAACTCGACTCGCAACCCAAAATGACCCGCCCCAAACCTAATTGAGAAAACATAACTTGAAATCGATTTGATCCAAAACTAATTAGATTTAAACCCATTTGACTTGACTTTTTTTTTTTTTTTACCACATCTAACAATTATAAATTTGCTTATAAAAAGATTTTATCAAATTATGATTTAAAGTTAATTAGATAAGATCACAATCAACTAATGATCTTACAAGGTGAAATTAGAGTGGGAAGAATTGTTGGTAGTATCTACATTCTAACTATGATCTATATTATATGTGACTATTAATAGAGCTGGAGAAAAAAAAAAACTACTCTTTTTTAATATTTTTTTATTGAGTTCTTTTCAAATTCTTGCTTTTGGGATTCAAGTAAATTCAATCTAGGCAAGGTCCAGCTCTATTAATGATATGGTATTACTTCTTAATTCTTATGTCATGGCATGTAATGTAAGGAAAATTTTTTGAAATGTAAGGGAAAAGTATATATGAGAATATTCCATTTTTGTCCTTCGCTTGCTTAGAAAAACTCATTTAAATTCTAAAAAAATCAATTTAAATGAGGAAATCTTGAAGGTTATTCCTTTTAATCTATCAATTATTATAGATCATATCCAATTGTCATATATCATCAAACTTTTCTTTCAAAAAAAAATAATTTTTGAGTAATAGTTTTTCACTTTAAAAATAGAAAATCATGTTTCAAATGGACAATTTCATTATAAAGAAAAGGAAAGGAAGTATTAAGAAAATCAAATCACATGACTAAATATGCATTTAGCCTAGTAAATTACTGCTAATCACTTATGACCATCAATTACAATTGATGAACTGAGGGATAAGCTAATAGCGTTGACTTCATAAGATAAAATCTACAAGAAAGAAAAAAATGAGAGAGAAATTCAGCCTTATGCTGGATGTTCACTCTAATGTTTAAGTTAGTGGAGTAATCAAATGTCTTTCTTTGTATATACATTGAAACAAGTGGGAGAAGTGGCCAAGCTGTTAAATGTTGGTTAGGAAAATTTAAAGGCCGAGCAAGAGAAAAATATCGAGCTGGCCAACATGGAGAAAAAAAACTTTAAGAGAAAGTGGTTGAGCTTGACCAAGAGTTGGCTTTATGGAAGTAGAAGGAACAAGATGCCCAAGCCATTGTAAGCAAGTAGATGGTTAGGATCTACTTTGTTTTAACACAAAAATAAGGCATGAACTATCCAAAGTGCATATAAAACTAGATTTTTATTATGTTAGAGATATTCTCCTTGAAGAAGATGATGAAGAAAAGGACAACATTGAGTAGAAAATATTAATCTTGTGTCTGTTGCTTTATAATTAGAGTTTTTATTAATAAATTTTTTTCTTATTTCATTTTCACCTTATTTTGCCAAAAAAGCAAAGACTAGGACCAAGTTGTTGGTTGCAATCAAATAATGAAACTGAACATACGAGTATCATACATTAATTAATGTTAAAAAACAAAGATCAATACTATTGAATGAAACATCAGACTTAAGAAAATCCTAGGAGACATAGACTTTAAGTCATAGGGAGTTTGAACCTAAGAAGTTACTCAAACTTATAGAAATATGGTAAAGGTAATCAAATAGTATCATGCTGGCTTAAAACATTAATTGAAGTTGATATAATGATATCATATTGAATAGGCCCTTATGCCATCAAAAAGTGTTAGGTATATGACTGATGGTCATCAAATCACTAGCTAGTTTGCTTAGTTGTGCTCATGAGTCTTAGTATTAGCTCTTATCATCCATAGGTTGAACATCCTATTTAATATGATGCATGAGCTTTATTAGCTCGATACATGCCTTTGCTAGAACGACATTAGCCATTTACTATTTGAATTTATGGTAAGTTTTTAGAATTTGATAGGTAGATAGGAGGGAACTTTTTTATTAATTACATGGGAAAAAAAATTGTTGAGAGTTTGCTCAAGCTTTATTATAAAGAAAAACAACTAAGGCTAGTTTATATGAAATATTTTTGGGATTAAGCCTTTCTTCTATAATTTCAACCTTGTAAATGGTTGGACCTATAACTTTAACAACTTTAAATGGCCCTTCCTAATTTTTCATTGAGCTTGCCAATACCTAAATCACCCTTAGCAATGGTAGCTCTTCTAAGCACCAAGTCTTCTACCTTGAAAGCTTAGTGTTTGACTTATCTATTATGGAACCAACCTACACTTTATTAATAAGCAACTATCTAAATGGTGGCATTATCATTTTCTAAAAAAGAAATCAAGATTAAGATGAAGCTTGACCTTATTCTATTCAGGATCATGATGAAGAACTCTATAATAGGGGATTCCAATCTCTACATGGATGAATGCCTTAGTCCCATGTATTAAGGAGAATGGTGTTTGCCCTGTTGCAGCCACTGGAGTTGTATGGAAAACCCAAAAGATATGGTTGAGATGGTCAACCTAGGAGCTTTAAGCATCTTTGAGCCTTTATTTTTTAGCCCTTGCAAAATGATTCTATTGCTAACCTTAATGATACCATTTATTTAAGGATGAGCTACTAAGGTAAACTATAGATTGATAGCTATGCAACATAATAGAATTTGAACAACTTACAATCAAACTATTTTCTATTATTGGTGATAAAGACCCTTAGGGTATCAAATTAATAAATTATACGCTTTTTGAAAAAATCAAGTATTTTAGCAAAAGTAATAGTGGCAAAAGCTTTCTGCTTTGGGCCATTTTGAGAAATGATCAATGACAACTATAACAAACTTCTTTTGTTTGAGGGCTTGCAAAAAGGGCAATAATATCAACTCTCTATTAAAAAAAGGGTCATGTTGAGTTAATAGGCTATTGATAAACAAAAGGTTACCTAAGGAGTAAGATGTGCCTTTAATATGCATCACTTTTTTGTATAAGATCTTTTGTATTTTTAATCATAAAAGGCTAAAAATATATAGATAAAATGACTTTTTATGTTAGAGTGGTGCCTGCCTTATGTGCTTCACATATGCCTTCATGAATCTCTCTCATGGCATAGTTACCTTCTTCAGTGGAGACACATCTAAGCTAAGGTTGGTTGTAGGATTGTTTGTACAAGATTCCATCTTTTTTTGAATGATCAACTACTTTGTTAATGATGACTAGGGCTTTCTTAACGCTTATATGAAGTTGCCCATACCTTAAATACTTGATAAAAGCGTTGATCCAGTTATCCTCCTTTATCATGACTATAATATAAGTTGTCATGAGATTATTAGGCTGATTTCTTTATTATAAAAGGA
Source organism: Omphalea diandra (assembly GCA_949677035.1). Lineage (NCBI taxonomy): Eukaryota > Viridiplantae > Streptophyta > Magnoliopsida > Malpighiales > Euphorbiaceae > Omphalea > Omphalea diandra. Next base: position 43,323 of record CATIWR010051572.1, on the reverse strand, counting down.
CTCTACTAGGCAAAGTTGTATTTGGAAAGGCATCCAACTTGTTAAGTAAATTTGCATCCTCATTATCATCTTGAGAAATTTACTCCAAGCTCTAAATCCCCTTTTTTTACTTCAATGATTTTAGAATGTGTTGAGCATGCTTCACATATTTGAGCATGGCTTGACAACATAATTATCTAATAAATAATAACCACTAGTTATGAATCACTAAAAATAGTAATATGATCAGTTTGGACCTTATGCATAAGTTATAGCTTGATTATGAAGGCTTCATATTTAGTAATATTATTAATGGCTCGAAATTTTAACCTTAAAGCATATTTGATGGTGATTTCGCCTGATTCGCTAAAGATGATATTAGTTCATGCTCTTTATGGATTAGATGCACCATCAATAAATTAGTTTCATTCTTCTTTATTTAAGTTGTCATCATGTTTTAACTCCACCTTTATTAGCTTAATTACAGAATTAGCCAACATTTAAGCTTTCAAGCCCCTGTTTCAGTTTATATTTAATATCATACCCATGTAATCGGACTGCCTACTTGACTATTCTTTTAAATATTTTTGCTTTTTAAAACATTTTTCTTAGAGGTGGTTTATTTAGATGATGTTGATATAATATTATTTGAGCTTGATGAACGAGGTAACTATGGCATAGACCAACTTTTCAAAGATAGTGTAGTTCATCTTGGCACTTCCTAAGACTCTACTAATATAATAAATTACCATTTATACCCTATCTTCTTGTTTGATTAAGACTAGGGCAATGGTATCTTTAGTAATAGCTAGATATATGAAGAATGACTCATCTTTCTTTAAACAACTACTAAAAGTGGTGATATGGGGAAGATTAGGTTTTTCAGAAGCATTCTAGTACTCTTTAACCAAATGAAGTTCTTCAAATTTTATAGTATTTTAAAGAAAGTAAAATAACATTGAGTTAATTAAGAAATGAATCTACCTAAGGTAGTAATTCTCCTATCGAGTTTTTATGCCTTATTGATTAGTATTGAGGGCTTCATATCAAGAATCATTTAGATTTTGGCTAAATGGGCCCTTATGCCTTATAGGGACATCATGAATCCTTAAAAAAAAAAAGAATTAATCATTAGGCATCAAAAGCACATTTTTTAGGGTTGAGCTTCATGTTATATTAATTAAGGATGGCTAGGGCGTTTTTAAGATCCTTGACATGGCCTTTAGCTTTACAAAACATGTGATTGATCAAACTTTGATATGTTGATCTAACATGGCATGACTTTGTAGCAGTAGGTGTCATGAGTGATAAAGCTGTTTTTTTTTTTTCATCGAGTATAAACATCTTAATTTGATATCCTACTAAGGCATCAACAAAACTATAAAGCTCGTACTTGATGTTAAAGGCTACTAGTTTATCAATGTTGGGCAAGTAATAACTATCCTTAGGGTAAGTCTTGTTAAGATCAGTAAAACTATACACATTATCCACCTTTCATTAGGTTTTTAAACAAGACCATATTAGCTAGTTAGTTTAAATCTTTTGATGAAACAAGCATGTAGGAATTTGCATACTTTTTTAGCTATAGCCTTTTATTGTTTGATTGTATGATTTCTCCTTGTTTTACTTTATAAGCTTGACTTTGCTTTCAATATTGAGCTTGGGGCTATGACAAATGAGTCGATCCATACAATGTCAAAAGTAGACCAAACAAAGGATCAAACACTTTCAAATAAGATTGAGTTGATATCTTTTTTAATTGGCTTGGGTAATTTTATTCCTATTCTCACTTTTTTTTTTTTTTGTAATTAGTAAGGGGTTTAGGTCTTCTATTAGATCAACATTCTTGGGGGAGTGATCTTGAGAGACATCCAAAGATTTTATAGTGATTGTGTGTGTAGCCTCTCTTAATACATTTATATATGTTTTTTTTTTTTTTTACAGCTTTATGATCTTCCCTTATCACCACTACACTTTTCTATGGGAATTGACATAGTTATGTATCTAATAGATATGCAGGTGATTGTATCACCTACAATAGGTATACCAATGATGGCTCGTAGGCAAAAGGTATATCTACCACTATCTGGATAGCCTTAAACTTCTTAGTGATATTTGAGTTTTCTATCTTCACATTTAGCTTGGGTGCTCTTATTACATCAATTTTTCTTCCTCTTAGGCCAATCAGGGGGTGTTTGAATTAATTCTAATATGTTAGGATCTTGATTGAGTGCCATATATACATGTAAAAGTTTATTGAGCTACTGTCATCCACTAGAATTTGTTTGACCAAATAATTTTCAAGTTGATTCTGTACTAATAAAGCATCAACAAAAAGAGTGCATAATCTTTTGTTTGTTTTAGAGGAACATGTGATGGGGTAAAACATTGGCTTAAACATATTAGTTCGATAATTACTCAAATATACTTCTCATATTTGTCAATTCTTCTACCTTTGTTCATTACTGGCAAGCCATTTCTTGAGTTTGCTTAATTGCCCTAGTTAGACTAGACATTCAATCTCATTATGAAGTTCCTAATAATCTTTAGCATTATGTTTATTATCTTGATGAAAATTATAATATTTGTCTTTATTTTTAATGGCTGAGCTCTTTAAGGGATGCGAGTATTGTATCTATTTTCTTAATCTTTTTATCTAATGCAAGACTTCATTTCAATTGGCAATCAAGGGAGTGAAGTGATGGGTTAAGCTGCTAGAAAAATTGTTATGATTAGGGCTCCAACATGAGTCATTGCTTTTATCATTTCTATTATTTTGTCCTTTCTCATATTTCCAATTTTACGTATCTTATGACAAATTTGAAGGTTATCATCCAAGCGAATGAATTTTTTGCTCTTTACCATTAGCTCACAAAAATTATTTGAAGGATGTACACTAAGAGAATTTAATAATCCTTTATTTTTGCAATCGTAGATCATTACATCTATAATGGCTTTATGATTAAGATTGTTGATTTACATGGCCACCTTATTAAACTTAGTAAAATAGTTGCACAATGATTCCCCATCATCTCAAAATATCCTCATGGAGATTGGATAAAATCTTGACTTATGGGATTGCAAAACAAACCGAGCTACAAAGAGCTTAGAAAGTTATGTAAACTATAAATTAAGCCATGAATGAGGTCTCAATACCATTCTTGAGTAACACTATTTAAGGTAGAAGAGAAAATTTTACATAAGAAAGCATTTATATAGTTATAAAGCTTCAACTTAGGCCGAAACTGGTGAATGTGGCTTTTAAGAACAGTGAAGCTATCATAGTTATCAATATTAAGGAGTTTGAATTTTTCGGGCACCGACACTTCCCTTAACTTATATGACAAAAAGTTATGGTCATAAGACTGATAATCTAAAACAATGTGTTCCTTACCCTATGCTTTTTTGGCAGTTTCTATGATTTTCTTTTACGGAGCTTCATCATTTGAGAACAAACATTCAAACTTTCCAGTTCAGTTACCTATGGGCTTGTAAGAAGAGGCTTCAATTTTTCCTATTAAAGTAACATGCCAAGCTGAATGGATTTTTTTCTTAGTGTACTCTCATTCCACTAGATTTGGCTAGTGTTGAGCTCTAACTTGATTAGTGTGAGCTAATGGTAGAGAAGGGTTTTGATATGGCACTAGTAATGTTAGGGATGATAGGGTTGTTAACATGAGGTTGCGCCTTTAAAGGGCATGTTATAGCTCCCTCAACACTATAGTGAGTTTTTGTAAGTCATTACTATACAGTTATTAGCCTAAGGATCCTATGGCAGCATGGGAACTACACCACCTTATGCTTGATTTCCTAAGTTTATAGGAGGTAAAGGTGGTAGGTTGTCATTGACAAAGGTGTCAATAAGGTGGGGTATGTCTAGGCTATCCTGTTGTTGTTGATTGATGTCTGTATTAAGATCCATAGTTGAAAGATCAAGGGCTACCAATAATACTTTATGCTCATCACATTAATTGATAAACTAAAGATGAGCTAGTAGTGTTGATCTCATTAGCTAGGACTAAAAAGAAGAAGAGAATGAGATGGAAGTTCAGTTCTATGTTGAATGTCCATTTTGATAGTTAAGTTAGTTGAGTACTTGAAGGCCTCTCTTGTGTATTTGAGCTAGAATAAACAAATGTCTGGACATATCTTATTTAGGAGTGTTGAAATGGTATCCATAACTTATCTTTATAGATAATGGTCAAACATACAAGCCCAATGCGACATGACATAATAAATGGATTGAGCTCCTCTTACATGGACATGTTGTATATTACCAAAGTTGTATGAAGATATATCAGGCCTAACCAATCTTAGTTAGGATAATATCAAAAATCATAGTTTTTTTTTTTTTTAATGTATTGTTCTTTTATATTCAACTAAAAATAGAAAGAGGGAGGGGAAGAAGTAGGAGGGGTGAAGAAATTAATAATATTAAATTGATTATGGCTAGATATGATTTTTTTAGCTTAGATTATTCATCTCAATAATATATTAATATATATGTTTTTGCTTATAAATAGGAAAAAAAAAAAAACTAATGGTAAATGGAAGCATACTTTCATTGGCTAAGCTATATCATATATTAATTATGTGTTAGAATTTGATTAACACTTTTTTAAGACAAATATATTTGAAGTTTGAAGTTAAATTCTGTGCTTTATTTGGAAGGAAATAATTACATAATGGAATCAAGGACATCTCCTAGTCACGGTAACATCTAAGACTACAAAATTATATTCTCTTTTAGTTGATTTTTACCACATTTTTTTATTTATAGTAAAGGAAATTTTCGTGTAATTTTATAAATTAATTAAAATAAAAATTTTTAGATAATTTTAAAATCAAACTTTTATATTAATTTTATACATTTAAAAATATTTATTATCTCTAAGTGCTGATTGAAGAATCTAACAAGGAACTCACTTTTTTTTTTTAATATCTTGTATTGGAGATTATTGTGATCACAAAAGGATGCAATAAATTCTTGTTTATTATTTATATTATCTCATTGTATGTTGGAAATATTAAGCTTCCCCATGCAAATGTCCAAGCTGTGCTATGTCTTGTCCATTTTGATGGATTTTTGAGCTTTGAACAATCAGGATTATTGGCCTGCAATTAAAACCCGAGTCGGCTCAAAACTTTAGTTGGTTGGGTTCCAAAAGTAACTTAAAAAAATGAACTTTAGATGGACCTATCTAATTGGTAAAAAATGCAGTGGCTTACGGACAGGGTCCAACTTATTTTTCTGTTTTTTTTTTAAAAAAAATTATTATTACATAGGAGGAGGGAAGACAGTGACCCAATAAAAAAGATGAAACATGACAAAAGTTAAAAGAAAATTATTATCCAATCCCTAGAGTATGTCACGACATTGGCTAGTTCGTCCTTTTTTATAATTTAATTAAGAAGTTCCCGAAATTCAATTTTTATAAAGTCACTCATTTCAATGAAAGATGAATTTTGTAAGTTTTTTTTTTTTTTGTTAATTTCAAAAATTTCTTAAATTCTAACATATATATCAAACAAATTAAATTATAAAAATTCACAAAATTAAATTTTTTTTTAATTTATTGAATAAGGTATACAATGGAAGCAACTCGCTCCCCTGTAATCCCTCCTATCCGATTTAAGATTGTATAAATTTTTATCAAGTCTCAATCCAAAGGTAGGAATGACAGTTTGTATCCTATTTGTATCTATTTAATTCTATCCTATTAAACTGAATAATACCCAAATTGACTAAGTAATAGATATAGATACATTTCATATCCGAAAAAATAGTATCAAATTTAGATAAAATATGAATAGTACAATATCCTACCCATACCATGCCTCCTATTCAATCGAACGGGGTAATAATTTAGTGGACTAAATAATAAGTATGAATAAATTTATATCCAAAAAAATAATATTGAATTTGGATAGAGTTATAGTACAGTACCCTACCCATACTCATGTATATACCCTGCTCAAACTATTAAGTTTATCATTACTCAAATTTATATATATAATATAAATAATGTTTTCATTGACTTGCATCAATTATTTTCAATATTTTTTTTATTAAGTTTGATGCACAAAGTTAGAGATTATATAATTGAACTAATTAAGTATGATGTATTTAATATATTGTATTTAGATATTAGATAGACTTTAAAATTATTCAAATTTTTTTAGTGTTTTAATATTTTATATTTAATTTTTTAATATATGACCTCTTTGAATATAATTTAATATATATTATTTTAGCTAAATGTGATTATAAATTAATAATTATATGTATTTTTATTTTAATTTATACATGTATCTTAAAAATAGTTTGGTAATTGTTTAGGTAACAAATATTCATGAATTACTCAAAATTTTATATAAAAATGAATTTAATATTTATTGCTTAAATGAATATAAATATGAATATGAATATATCTATAATTTTTTAGATATGAATCAAAATATAATACTATCCTACCCATACCCTACTCATTGCTATCCCTATCAAACGTTGGCTTGGAGATAATGCAATTTTCTTATCGGTCAATGGCCAAAAAAGTGATTCTGGATCCTTCACCATTCTTTAATTCTGTATATAGATGGATAATTGCCATTCTAGTGATTAGGCTGCCAAGAAGCACTAACTCACAATCATAAAGGCCACAGTAAAAAGCCATCAAGTTCATTTATCGGTCCACGGAGGAATACAATTGTGGCATATAATGCCAACTAACAAATTGCAATCATGATAATTTAATAATTATATATTACAAAATCCTTCAAGAATGATAACCATTATAGTCACAATATCTGTCTTTGATCCACTAGAAGTGAAACGAAGGGTAATTCGTGACGTTTGATATCTAGCTAGCTTTAGTTACTTTCTTTCCTAGCTATTACTTCAAACATTCCGAAGGTGAATAATAATTTCAGTATTTTATCATCACATATAGGAAGTTTTTAATCCGAATTAAAATTTTGATTTGATTTATTAAAAATGATTTAGACTAATCTGATTTAAAAAGAAATTCAAAATAATATAAAATGCAAAATAATTTAAAATTTTGGATCAAACTTGAATCGATCTTATTCCAATTTGTGAAGCAATTTATTTATTTGGCTTTCATCCGACCAACATATTAATTCAAATGATCCATTTTAAATTATTAAAAATATTTAAAATTTTATTTAAAAGTAAAATATTTTTTATTTTAAAAAATTAAATTTATGAGTGATATGATTCTATTTAACTCAAAAATGATATGAATTATTTTATATATATTTTAATCCCATCATATGATCTAATATATACCCACCTAAAAAAATATAAAATACAAAATGATCTAACTTAAAATTAATTAGACTCAAATTCACTATCAAACTTATTTGTCATCTCTACTTCTATTAAATAGCTATATTTCAAATTTTAAATACCTATAACTTAATACTTTAAATTTCAATATAAGACAAAATAAGTTGTGATCATCCATATCTGAAGCTTGTTATTTATCTGTAAGCCCATTATATTTACAGAATATTGGCAGGTTGAGTTCAACAGTCTTTCTCAAGCTAATTTGAGTTAATTTTTTTAAATTGTAAATAAGTTAAATCACTAAATAAAGATATAAAAAGAAATTAGAGTTATTTAGAATCAATTTTTATTTTGTTTTGTGTTAGATTGGATGACCCATAATTTAAATTTTTAAAATGAAGAAAATATTATTTAATTTTTTAAACTTAAATATTTTAACAATTTAATTATGTCGACTTCAAGTCAAATTAGAATTAAATTAATTTAAGTGCACTTACATATTAACTTAAGATCGGATTGAATTTGACTCACAAATTTTAAATTATTTTAAGTTTGAATCATTTTAAATTCTTTCTTAGTTTTGTTTATGTCATTTTTTGAAATGAATCTGAATCAAAATTTCGAATTAAAAAAAAAAATTACTATCTTCCATCCCATTAATCGAACTTTCACTTGTTTGTTGAAGAAAAATGGCTGTTAGTGAAGTTTTGCTGTCGGGTAAGTTCAAATAATTAACAAATATATTGAAGCTCTATACCCAAGCTCATCATGAACTCTATTTAAAAGTAAAAGAGGACACTCCAAAAAATACATCGATCGCATAGGAATTTAGGATAAAATCTAACTTATTACTAGCTTTTGGCTAGAGACGGGCAAGTGTCACCCTAGAATTGATTTGACTTTTGATTAGACTCTAAAGAACAATAATTCAACTGCGAAATATCATCTAATCTAACTAATAGCTAGGGTTTCCAAATGTCATACCTAAATTAGACCCACTTCATAGTTCATATATAAATGCCAATTAAGTTGTGAAGATACGTCAAACACACAAAATCACTTTGGAAGTTGGGACCAATTAAGCTGTTCACATCACAAGGCAAGTCTCACATCCCTTCATTGATCAAATTTTGCTACCCTAAGATGAGGATTTTTCCTATTTATAGTGCTTATTAATTTATACCAAAAAATAATTTCTGTTCAATTATCCCATCATTTTAATTAGTTTAAAAACAAATTAAAGGAGATAGTATGGCCATCCCACTTAATTTTGCCTCATTTGGTGGACATGCCATCACTATATTTATATTAGAATTATATCAAATCGCATAAGCCCTACAATGCTTCCATCTCTGTATATAAATTAGGTTAAAACTCTCCTTCCTTCATCCCTCCTCAAAATAACGCAAACTCCTATAAAATTTTCTGCTTTGGTATGTACCTATGGATCCAAAGATTGCAAGAGTAAAGATTTTAGGGCTTGTTGTAGTTGTTACACTAATCATGAGCTCGTGCTCGGTTGCAAACCTGAAAGCTTGTGCAATAGAAATGCATAAACAAGAGGAGAGGAGGCACCTTGTCGTAGAGGACAATAATGTAAACTCAGCTGGTTATCCTGGAAGTAGTGTTAACAACTACCATTACATACCTAGGGAGGAGTTTAACAACAAAAGTGGCGGTGGTAATGATGGCAATAAGTAAAACCTATATATATTGCTAGCTAGTGGTGGTGGTAAATGGTTCAAGTTAAACGACTTCGGAGTCAGATTTTTCGGTGGGGCACCTCTACTAGCTAGTTATATCGAGTATTATATGATATATTGATGTTTACTGTATGTAAGAGACCATGGTATGTATTTTCCATAAGGACTAATTTATGAGTGCATGAAAGAGACCATGGTGTGTGTACTCAGGTGGTTTTCGGGTTGAGGTGATTTCAGGCCAGCTTCAGGCAGTTCAGGTTTTAGTTGGTCATGCTTGTAAAAAAGAAATTCGGATCGGTTTCAAGTTTACTCTTAAAATTAATATTTCAAATCGGATCACTTGTATTCAATTTTTAAATATACATTTGATTTTTTTTTATCACGTATGCAAAATTTTCTTATAATTTGTTAAGAAAAAATAATAATTTTCTCTTAAAATTTATTTTTAGTTAATTTTTATATAAAAAACTTGATTAAAAAAATTATTTTTATTTAAATACTTAATAAATTAAATATAATTTATTTTTGAAGCAAATCATTATATGTAATGAAAATAAGCAATTGAACAAAGTCATATAGTATTATATTCAAGTCATATTTAAATTAATTTACAAACAAACATATAATGCACAAAAAATTATACATATTATAATAAAAATTTTTGTGATAAAATTAATTTTATCTTAATATGTGAATTTATTGTGATAAAAATCAAATTTATCATAATTATTATAAAATAAATAAACTTTTGATAAATTTCTTTTATGTATTAAATCATTTAAAAACTATGGTAAAATTTTAGTTTAATTACTTAAAAAATTCAAACATTTATGTGATTTTCAATCCTATCCAAATTTTGAAATTAAGTCAATTATACTCTAATTTGATATCAAAATTTAATAAAGTGTATATTTAGACTCAATTGACTTTTATACTTTTTCAATTAGTTCACAAATCTAAAATTAAGTTTAGAGTTTAAGTTATATGACACCTTTATTTTTGTTAAATTTTATTTTATTTTTACTTAATTCAATTTATTATGTACTTTTGTATGATAAATTCTAATTTTATATTTAAATTTAAAATTTTAAAATTTTAAAATTTAAATTTACAATTCATAAAATCTCTCAATCTCTCATTTTTTTAAGAAAATTTTCTCAATCTTCTCATAAATTTAATTTTTTATTTTAAATAATAAGATTTTAAACTATTTAGAATAAAAACCTTCCAAGAAATATTTAAAAAATCAAGATGATACTTTTTTTTTTATTCAGTTTATCTCATTTTTGTTGAATTTTTCTAATTTTAAATTTATACTTAAAAAATAAAAATTTTAAACTTTAATTTATAATTCATAAAATCTCTCATTTAAAAAAATTCCTCTCGTTGTCTCCTTAAAATATATAAACTATTTAAAATAAAAACTTTAAAATTAAGATGACACTTTTATTTTGTATTCAATTTAATCGTTCTTTTGCTTAGTTAAATTTATTATATATACTCTTACATGAAGAAATTGAATTTTATATTTAAATATATACAATTTTAAAATTTACATTCATAATTCATAAAATCTCTAAATATCTCATTTCAAATTTTTTTCTTTCAATCTCTTCTTCAAAATTTAATTTTTACATTTTAAATAATAAATTATTTAAATTATTTAAAATAAAAAATTTAAGAAATATTTAAAAACTAATTACATGAGCTTAATTAAATGGTACTTTTTATTTTTTATTCAATTTTATCTCATTTTTAATTAATTAAATTTATTATATACTTTATATAATAATTTTGTATTTAAATTTAAAATTTTTGAAATTTGAATTTATAAATTATAAATCTCTCAATCCCTCATTTAAAAAATTTCTTTCAACCTCTCATTAAAAATTAATTTATATACTTTAAATAATAAATTATTTAAATCATTTAAAATAAAACTTCTAAGAAATATTTAAAAAAATCAATTACATGATATAAACACGAATATGCTCAATAAATTTATCCTTGAAATAAAATTTACGGATTTATTAGTTTATTATTTAAATATATAAAATAAAACTTTATTAAAAATATGAAATTAATGTAAAATTAATTGTTTATCAACTAAAATAAAAATAATTTTTTTATATTTTTTTGAAAAATTATTTAATGAGTAAAAATAAAAATATTATTTTAGTAAAATTTAATCTAATTTTTGAATCTAATTGAATTAATTGAAAAAATACAAGGGTGAACTGTGACTAAATATATACTTTACTAAATACTGATTTTAACTTGGGGGTATAATTAAAACACTAAATCATCAAATTATGATGTAATTGACTTAATTAAAAATTTTGAATACAATTGAAAATTTGCAAAAAGATTTCAGTATTTTGAGTCATTGGCCCCAAAAATTTTAATTCAAAAATTTTTATCATAAGAAATGAGCATCCAAGATAAATTATGATATAAACTTTTTTATCATAATATTTTGTCACAATATATTGGTGTCAAATTTTTATACCCACCAAAATAGATATAAGAAATAATATTGTCATAATAATATTTTGTAAATGTGTTAAATAATTTTATAAAAATGGTAAAATTACTTTATCACAATAAATAGCTTTTATTCTTACTAAACAACTTGTTATTATAAATAAAAAATTATAATTTAGGCACATTAAAAGATACAATAAAATTTGTAAATTTATTAAAACTATAAAAATATCAACACGTTTTTTAAAAAATAAAATAAAATAAAATTTGAATTTAATACAAAAATTTAAATATTTTTTAAAATAATTTTTTTATTTTAATTATTCTATAATACTAATAATAATAATAATAATAATAACAATAATAAATATTATTGTCATTGAATCAAATGGGTTAGATAACCGCTGAGGGGTGGTATAATAACATGATTGTACCTGTTAAAGAGAAAAGAAAAAAAAGGATGAGTTGCAATTACATAGAGCATGCCTAACTTGGTTGCATAATACAATTATTTGCAACAATTATCCATTATTATTTGAATCTTATTATGGTATATGGGTTGAGCTGGACTTGAAGATCTTACAACTTGTGGATTTTGGATGTCACACTAGAGAAAAAGCCAATGATTGCTTTAACAATCCTTATCCTTTCACATTAATATGTAAGGTTGAAGCAAAAAAAGGCCTTATGGCCTTGCTTATGGAATTGATGTAACTTGGGCTGCGCCATTAGGGCCTGCTTCTGTTATACTGTCCTCAAACAACAACAACCAAAAAAAAAAAAAAAAGGGATTTCCTTTGTCCACCTATAACAAGTTTTCTACTTATTTTTTTTCCCTCTTCTTCATAAAATAACAAAAAAAAAAAAATTCAAATTATATAATTATATGAAAAAGTGAGATGAAGACCAACACTATAAATAATTTATATTTTACACGTAATAATTCATAATGAGACAACCTGACATCTGAATTATTACAAAAACTTTCAGAAGGAGGTTCTGGTTTCATCAAGAATATGAAGCTAAAAAAACAGCAAACTGTTTTTGCTAAAATTGATGAACATAAAGAATTTCTCATAGTCTTATTTTATGGGAAAGTTTCACCTTATTAATTATTAGTAAATGAGGATCCAAACTCGAAAATTTATGAATTTTTATTTTTATTATGGTTATAATATTTCGATAATAAAAGAGTAATTTAAAGAGAGTGAAACTAAATTTATAGAATCATTTTTAACTACAAAAACTTTTTTTTGTGAGAGAACTACAAAAACTTGGACTAATGAGATATAGAAGTTCATTTAATTATATTTAATTTGTCCAATTAGTATGCTTATTCAATGTGAGATATTTTTAATTCTCAAGATTTTCTTTTTAAGTGGCGACCGATCTAATCTAATTATCACTAGACAAACCAATAAACTGGGGCTATGATACATAAACAAAATTTTTGAATATTTTGAAATTAAATGAGTAATTTGAAGAGAGTGAGAATAAATTTATATATTTTATTTTGAGTTAGTTATTTTTAACCACAAAAACCTAAACTAATATGGTATAAAAAGCCCATTTGATTTTATTTTATTTTTCTATTATATATGTTTATTCTATGCGGACATTTTTATTCTCAACAAGATTCATACGATGAAACACCTAATAAAATTTGGATAAAAATAACATCTCTAATTAGACTAGCCAAGACCACTCTTAGGGTTCAACGCCGGTATCCTTTATCATTGCCATTTTGGAGATAAATTCTCTCCAATATGGACAAAAAAGTTCTGTAAATCAATCATTTAATTATTTTTGAAAACAATTTTAAATGGTCAACCATGTAATTACAATCTCCATTTGGTCGGTGGAGATCCCATCACCTAAGCCCTAGTTATGCCTCTCTCTATATAAACAAGTTAGACGTGCTTCCTCTACATATAGTTCTCTCTTCATATAGTTTTTGGTTTTGGGAATGAGTATGAGAATGAAAGTTCTAATCCTTACAATAGCCCTTATGATTTTGGGTTCTTGCTTGGCTGCTGGAAACAGAAAAGCCTTAGTTGTTGAAGGGCATAAAGAGGACAAATTAATCGGAAACGAGCACCCAGTCCATGATGATGATCTTGATGAAGCTGATAAGCATCCAGAAAGTGATAACGACAATGACCACCATTACATCCCTAGGAATCAATACAGTCCTGGTGGTAGATGAAGTGTGGCGAAGTTTGCTATATGCCACCTGCTTTATTGTATTATAGTGTTTGTAATATTACCAATTAATTAATGTTTTTTCTTCTTCTTTTCTTCCCTTACTTTTGGGGAAGAACTACTCAAGCTAGTTCTTGCTAATTCTCTTTTCATCTCAGCTGAGATAAGGATGAGAAGATGCTTAGTTATGCATATGGTTTGGTACTTAAGCTGTAGTCTGCATAGAGCAGGATATGTATATCTTCTGTAATCGCAATTTTGTGAAAAAATAAAATAAAATCTTTGTTATCACCTGAAATTTAGTTGTATCAAATGATTTTTCTTTTCCACTTTGCTTTTGGTAGTTCCAAGAAGGAGATTTGTTGTTGGTAAAGATATGATCTATGGACCTATAGTGGTTGCTGGCAACTCATTTTTGTCACTATCGGTTATAGTGATCACTAGCACACTCATATGATTTTTCTTTTTATTTTCACTAATTTATCATTTTCTATTTTGTAAATTTCATTACTATTAATTAGAGGTGACAAATATAGTAGGGTGGGTTGTTTTTGGTGAGATCGTTTTCAGATCGGGTCATTTTTTGAGTCGATGTGTTCTTGGTTCGGGTTAGGCCACCTAAGTTTCGAACGGGTTTGGATCATGCATGCAAAAAAAATTGAGTTTGAATTTACTCTTAAAATTGATATTTCAGATCAAATAAATTATTATTCACTTTTAAAATATCTATTTGAATTTTTTATCACTTATGTAATATTTTCTTATAATTTGTTAAGAGAAAAATAATAATTTTTTCTTAAAAATTTACTTTTAGTAAGATAGATTTTCTATAAAATGTAACTTAATTAAATTTTTTTATTTAAATGCTTAATAAATTAAATATAATTTATTTTATTAAGCAAATGACTATATATTATAGAAATAATTGAATTAAATCCACATAAAATTATATTCAAGTCACATATTATAATTTAAATTAATTTACAAATAAACACATAATGTCACTACAAGAAAATTTATTTATTATAACAAAAAATTTTATAATGAAATTAATATTTTCACAATATGTGATTTGATCGTGCCAAAATTACAATTTATCATAATTCTTATGAAAATTGATTAATTTGTGATAAAATGAAAATTGACAAATATTTTTCTCACAATAAATGAACATAAATGAAATGTCATGAAAAAAATTTTCGTCATAATATTTTATTACAAAATCAGCCTATGAAATCATAAAAAATGAGAAAATACTTGTGTCATAATAGTACTTTTGTCACTATATTTAATTAATTTATAAAAAATTATTTTGTTATTTTGTTATATTAAATTATTATTTACTCTGATAAAATAATTTGACACAATATATAAAAATAAGCATCACAATTTATTGTAAAAAATATTTTCATTAAAATTTTAACATAAAAAGTAAAACTATATATAATAAGAAAATAATTTTGGTATGATAACACCTTTATTAATATGTTTAATTATTAAAATGTTATTAAAATTATTTTATCACAATAAATAATTTTTCCTTCTAAAATAACTTGTCATAATAAATGAAAAATTGTATATAGATGCTAAATTTTGATATATGAATTTTTTTTTATAACATTTAATATCAAAATTAAACCACAAATTAAATTACTTTTTATTAACATAAAAATGTATATATTCTTAAAAATGTTAAATAATATATGCATATCTAATAAATTTTAAATACTAAATTAATTTTTTCTGATTTTGGAACAATTTGTTGGTAATTTTACTATTTAAATGTAATGTTTTTAAATATATTGTAATCATTTTAAATTTGAATGTAAATTAATAAATTTTATATTTCAACTCTAAATTTGTAATTGAATATATTATAATTATTTTAAATTTGAATAAGATAACTTAATCTTTCATATTTTTATTTATTACTTTTTTTTAATAATTTTACTTTAAATAATAATTATTGATTATGTGAGAGTAAATAAATACTCTAAGGATTACATCATGATAAAGTTAAAAAAATTTAAAGTTTATATTATGATAATCAATTAATTTTTAAAAAATATGAGTAACTATATTATAAAATCCTACAGTTAAAAGTGTTGACTATAAAGAAATTCAATGATGAGTGACTACTAAAAAATATCTCGATCTTGCAAGTGGAAAAATTCAAAGATGACTAATACTGTTTCAACATTAGAATTGACTAATCGTGTATCAATCAATATAAGCTCAAGTTGTAAACCATAAGTGTGATAAAATATTATTTTAAAATAGGTATGAATTTTTGCGACCAATTTATTTGTTATAAAAATAATTTTATCACTAAACTTTTATTGTGATAAATATATTCATCACTAAATTTATACACTATTATGGCTAGGTTGTTTTGACATATATTGTGATAAATCAATTTTGTCATAATATATTTATAGTGAAAAATTTAATATATATTGTAATAAAATATTTTATAACAAGACGCTAAATTTTTTGTACTGTTTTCAATTATAGAAAATCATTCATTAAAATTTTTTTTTTGTGTATTACAATAAAAATTTATGTGACAAAATTCGATTTGTTTTAATTTATGATTTTATGGTGACAAAAATCAAATTTATTACAATTATTATAAAAAAAATAAGTAAAAAATTGCTATAAATTTCTTTTACGTACTAAATCATTTAAAAAAATTATGGTAAAAATTTAACATAATTGCTCAAACATTTAAATTTTTATGTGATTTTAAATGTTAACCAAAACTTTTAACTGAGTAAATTATACTATAATTTGACAAATTAATTTTAATTATACTTCAATCCAAAATATTATTTAATAAAGTGTATTTAGACTCAGTTGAATCTTATATATTTTCAATTAGTTTAATTAAATTTAAAATTAAGTTTGCAGTTTAATCAATATACTACTTTTATTTTTAATCAATTTAATCTTATTTTTACTTAATTAAATTTATTATTTACTTTTGTATGATGAATTTTAATTTTATATTTAAAATTAAAATTTAAAATTTTAAAAATTTAAATTCCTAATTTATAAAATCTCTCAATCTCTCTTTAAAAAATTAATTATTATATTTTAAATAATAATTATTTAAACTATTTAAATAAAATTTTTAAAAATTATTTATATGAACTTAACTAAAATGATAACTTTTATTTTATATTCAATTCAATCCCTTTTTCGCTTAAATAAATTTAATATATACTTTTATATGAAAATTTTAATTTTATAGTTAAATCTATAAATATCTAAATTTTAAATTTATAATTCATAAAATCTCTCAACATCCCATTAAAATTTTTTTTTATCTCAATCTCTCCCTAAAATTTTAGTTTTTACATTTTAAATAATAAACCATTAAATCATGTAAAATAAAACTTTAAGGAATATTTAAAAAATTAATTACATTAGCTTAATTAAGATGATATTTTTGTTTTTATTCAATTTGATCTTATTTTTTAATTAATTAAATTTATTATATATTTTATTCATTAATTTTATATTTAAATTGAAAAATATAAAAATTTGAATTTGAAATATATAATTTGTAAATATTTCAATCTCTCATTTAATATTTTTTCATTCTCTCCTTAAAAAATTAATTTATATATTTTAAATAACAAGGATACAAACCTTTTAAAATAAAATTTTTTAAAAATATTTAAAAAACTAATTACATGATATGAACCTTAACATTCTCAAAAAAATTATCCTTAAAATAAAAATTAAGGATTTATTAATTTATTATTTAAATATATAAAAATAAAATTGATAATTTTAAAACATGAAATTAGAATAAAATTATTTATTTATGAATTAAAATAAAAATAAAATTTAGATATTTTTGTAAAAATATTTAATTGAGAAAAAATAAAAATATTATCTTAGAAAGATTTAAGCTTAATTTTGAATTTGATTGAATTAATTGAAAAAATAATAGTCAATTGAGTCTAAATATACACTTTTATTAAATGTTGATTTTGACTTGAGGCATAATTGAAACTAATTCATTAAATTAATGTGTAATTGATGCAATTAGAAACTTTTGATACAATTCAAAATTCACGAAAAGCTTTGAATTTTCTTAATCATTGAGCCATAATTTTTTAACTCAATTTTTTATCATAATAAATGAGCATATAAGATAAATTATGACATATATTCTTTCAATGTAATATTTTATCACAATATAGTGTCTACCAAATGACATAAAAGGAAAAGTAATATCACCATAATAAAATTGGTCATTGTATTTTAAAAATTGTGATAAAATTATTTTATCACAATAACTAATTTTTATTATTACTAAATAATTTATCATAATAAATAATTTAGTCATATAATAAGCAGAATAAATTAATAAATTTATTAAAATATAAAATTTCATTATATTTTAACTAAAAATAACAAAGTTAAATTTTAATATTAATTTTAATTTAAATAAATAATCTAAATATTCTTGAAATAATTCTTTTTTTTTCCTGGACCTGTTGAGTTGGTCCTTACCAATCTAAAATTTTTCAGATTATTTCGAGTTTGCCTTGAATAAGAGTCAACTTCAAGTTATCTTTTTTCAAGCGGATTCGGATCAAGTTAGAAACTATTATCTCTACTATTAATTATGCAATTTATTGGTTATATAATTAAAATATAATACAGTATGCATAAGCCTTATTATTTATAGTGGTCATATATATATATATATATATATATATATATATATATATATTATAGTCAACTTCAAGTCATCTTTTTTTAGGTGGATTCAGATTGGGTTATAAACTATCATCTCTACTATTAATTATGCAATTTATTGGTTATATAATTAAAATATAAAACAGTATGCATAAGCCTTATTATTTATAGTGTTCATATATATATATATATATATATATATATATATATATATATATATATATATATATGTATATGTATATTTTTTAATCTTTCTCTTTAACTAACATTCTATTTTATTTTTATTTTAGAAAACTTTAAATTATGAAAATTTATGTATGATAATATTTTAAGTATTAAGAATTTTGAATTTTGAATTTATTTTTTTAATGTAGCAAGGTTAGGCAGGATTTAAAGTTTTCTAATAATATTTTTAACAATTAAATATATATTTTAATTGTGATTCTTTTTTGAAAGACATTTAATTGTGATTCTTGAAATTTCATAATCACACTAACAAATAAGCATCAATCTATTATATTTTATTATTTGACTAATATTATTTATGATATTATGCAATTAGATGGAATACATGAATATGTTTGATAATTTATTTCTAAGTTTAAATAGTTGCATAATTTATAATAGTATAAATATACAGTGTTCATCCTTTCACCTCTTAGTTTTTTTTCTAAATTTATAATTATTCACTAAATATTATAAAATCAAATAGTCAGTTATTAATAAATATACAAAAAAGAAAATTTACAATTTCATACATAAGTTATAAATAATATTAAAACTAAAAAATTACTATTAATTTATGTACATTTATATATAATTATTAATTTTAGTTACTTTCTTTAGTTAAAATTAAAAATAATATCATATTAAAATATTATATTGATATTTCTAATTAGTTTGTTGTATTATTTTTATATTTAAATAGTTTATAATGAATATTAATTTGATTTTAATATATTTTATCCTGATTTGCTAATAAAAATAGTAATAATAATATAAAAAATTTATTGATCTATGTTTAGGCATGGAAATCTTATTCCAATAAAAAATATTTTGATCTATTAAATTTTAATTTGATTCAATTGCATTTATTTAAATCTAAAGTAAATTATTATTGATCAATTAAATTATTTGATATATTTTAATTTAATTAAATTTAAAATGTAATCAATTAAATTATTTAGAACCCACATATGTGGCTAATCAAATTAGATCATATATCTTAAATGACATAACAAGAATTAATAATGATATACTAAATGAACCAATCAAAATGCTTTTTTTTTATAAAAATTTGAGATAAAATTTATCTCTTAGTCATATTGATAAAGTGAAAAACTCTTCCCAAAATTTTTATGAATAGAGAGACTTCTATATTTATGAAGAATATTTATAAAAGACCTCACTATGCAAAATTTAAACTTATAAGTCTTTTCAAGCCTTTAAATCTTCAAGTTCCCACAAAGTGAGATTCATCTTTAATTTGAGATTAAGTCATAATATTGTCAAATCACATTTAATATTCTTCTTTATAATCAAATTAAGAGTTTCATCTTTGATTTAAAATCGAACTCACCAAACTCTTGAATCTCATTTTTGTCTAAAGAGTTGAATTAGAGTATTTAATTTTTTGTAGGAGATTATAATTCACTTTTTATAAATTTAATAATGTATACTTACTTTTTTGTCTTAATTTTTCACACACAAAATTTGTATGCACACAATGTATTTAATTTTTTATTTTTAAAAATATAATAATCTAATAAAATTACATAAAAATATATAAATTAAATATTTATATTCAAAAATAAATTACTATTTGCATGAGATGTGGAATACAGTTACTTCTTAACTAACACCAAACCCATTTAGATAAATATGAATTTGAAATACTTATAAATTTGAATTTGAATTTCAAACTAAGAATTATGATATCAAATCTAAATTTTTATTTTTAATGAAGAAAAAATGAAAAATACTTATTTACATTCAATGTACATAAATAAATCCTTCCATGAATGCCTATCCAAACGAAATAGGCTACTTGAATTACCAAATAGGCAACAAATGAATTGGAGGCCCAAGAATTACTAATTTTTTAAAGTTAAATAGGTAAAGGATATATAGATACACACCTTCTTTTTACTTTTTTTCTTTATTATAGTAACCTAGATAGCATAGAAATAGGAAAAACGTGAAAATGGATACAGAAACAGAACAAACAAGGAAATGAATATAGAAAACAGTATTTTTTTTTATTTAATAAATGTAGTAAACAAACAAAATATGAGAGAAATGTGTAAATATAAAAAAAATATAGGAACATATTTATAAATATTTTTTTATATATAATAAATATTGAACAACTAATTATGAGATCATATAAAAATAATATTAAAGATAATTATTTAAATTAATATTAATTATAAAAAATAAATGAGATGATAATAATCAATCACATATTTAAAATAAATATTAATTATCTATACATTTCATAATCAAAATTAATAGAAGAAAAAAAATGTATTTCTTAATTTTTTAAAATTGCAAAAATGTGCTCGCAATGTTTTAGATAATTTTCGTTGAGTTTTCTAGAAAGAAACATTTTTGAAATGTGAATATGTCTTTTTCCGAGAGTTTTCGTGTATCATAGATAACAACATGCGACATATTTTAAAATAGATATTGAGAGCTGAATAAATTTAAACAATATTATACTACATGTATTTTAAAATTGCCAAATGTCATCGTAATAAAGAGGAAATAAAAAAAAAAGTAATATCAACATTATATTAGTTAAAGACTTATAGAAATAATTTATCATATAATCCATTAAAAAATGATTATAGAATTACAATGGATATTTATTTCATTAAATTAAATTTCTTTCCTTATAACCTAACAAAACTGTAAGATTTGCAATTACATTATTATTATTATCATCATCATGATTATTGTTTTTTGATCAAGTAAATTTTGGATCATATTATTTTTGATTTGGATTGTTTATGTTTCGAGTGGGTTTTGCTCATCCATCAGATTTGTATACAAAAAAAATTTTTCGATCATATTTCAAGTTTATGCTTAAAAATAATATTTTGAATTGAGTTAGATTAGGTCATTTGTTATTCACTTTTTTTTTTAAAAACATTGCAAAATATCGATTTAGATTTTTTTATTTTTTATGCAATATTTTCTCATAATTTATTAAGAAAAATAGTTTTTTAAAAATTATTTTTTAATCAAGTAGATTTTACATAAAAAATTTAATTAAAAATTTTATTTTTATTTAAATACTTAATAAATTAAATAAATTTTATTTTTTAGTAAATGACTATACATAATGAAAGCAAACAATTAAATTAAGTTCATATAGAATTAAAAGCAAGGAAAATATTTTCTTCAATTTTAAATAAATTTTAAATATTTTTAATAATTAAAATCAAGTTTGTAAACATAAAAGATTTTCGATCAGGTTTTAGGTTTATCCTAAAAAATAATATTTTGAATTGAATTGGATCATTTGTCATTTATTTTTAAGACATATATATTTTTAAAATATTTATTTAGATTTTTAATTATTTATGTGATATTTTTATACTTTTTTAAGAAAAAATAATTATCTTAAAATTTTTTAATCAAGTAGATTTTATATAAATAGAATTTGACTAAAATTTTATATTTTCAATTAAAAATTAAATATAATTTGTTTTTAAGCAATGAACAGATATAATAAAAGCAAACAATTGAATTAAGTTCATATGATTGAAAATCAAGAAATATTTTTTTATTTTTAAATAAATCATAAATATTTTTTATAATTTAAATTTAATTTACATGCATAAGAAAATGGATCAAATTTTGAATTCACCCTTACAAACATATTTTGGATTGATCTAGGTTATTTAATATTTACTTTTTAAAAAATATATATTACTAAAATTTTCATTTAAATTCTTTACTATTTGTATGATATTTTTGATAATTTTTAAGAGAAATATTTTTTTTAATTAGGTAGATTTTATATAAATATAACTTGGTTAAAATTTATTATTTTCATTTAAATGTTTAATAAATTAAATATAATTTTTTAAGCAAATGACTATATATAATGAAGTTGAGTAGTTAAATTCAGTTAACTCAATATGAAAAATAAAGAAAATGCTTTAATTTTTAAATAAATTTAATAATGTTAATCGAGTTACTTTAACTCACGGATCGTATCAATTTGGATTGACCTATGAATTGGACTTGGGTCGGATCGTTTTGAATTTATTGAATTCAAATCATTCTTTTTGAACGAATTCATGTCAGATTATAAATTACCATCTCTCATTAAAATTAACTTAAAATACAGTTCCCAGTTGATTAAGGTGATCTTTTCCTATTAATCGTGCCAACACACGACATAAAAATTTTCTCCCAAAGCATCATTTTTTCACGTCAATATGCAATAACCAATTGTCATTTAAGAAATTATTATGGTCATCCCACTCAAGTAAATATCATATGGTGGAGACCCCATCACCAAATTCAAATCGTGTCATGTATTATTGTGAAATCACGTAAAACCCTAGCTAGATGAGCCTCTAAACCTCTATAAAAACACCTTGAATTTGTCCTTCATCTACTCCACTCCACACAATTGCACTCATTTGCTCTCTACTAGGGTAAGCACACATATACTCCTTCTGCTTTAAATATCTATCATTTTAGAAATGTTATTTTGTTTTAATTTAGTTATCGCTTTAAAATATTAAATAAATGTAAATTTTTTTTCAAGTTTGTCTTTATCTCATATTATTTTCATTAAATGCCCAATAAGTCTGTTTAAAAGATAATTTTGCCATGTGTAGTTTTTTTATTTTTTGGGCTAAATGAAGGCTATTATTAACTTTCTTAATCCTTATGCAATAGGCTTACATGATAAAAACTTAGACACATAGAAAGTATTGTATTTTCTATCATAAGAGAAAATAATCAAATTTTCATAAATTCTTATATGACGTATAGGATACATCCTCCTGATTGTTAGCAATGTAGAAGTTCCAAATATATAATTTTTTTTCTCGGGTTTTTGGTGACAGAGAAGACAAAAAGAGAGCAAGAATGAAGCTTCTAGTGCTTGCTCTAGCGATAATGATGGTGGGATCTTGCTTGGCCGGAAACAAGTACTACGATTCGGCCGTTGAAACGAATAAACGTCAAATACACACCGGTAGGCGCGTAGTGGACGAAGAGCTAGATAAGCATCCAGATGGCGAAGAACACCATGAAATCCCAAGAGGCAAATTTGTGGAAGAGATGATGAACATTAATAAATAAAATCAAATGTGCTCACCCTTAGGAAGTACCCTTTTTGTTTAAAAATAAATTTATCGAACTTCCATAAGTTGTATTTAACTTATAGTTTGTATAATATATATAGTGTGTGCTTTGTTGTAATCTTTGCTAATTAATGGTCTGTATAAAATGGGATCTATCTATCTGTCTTGTATAATCATACTTGCTGAACAAAAAATCTTGTGTAATACATAAGTAAGATTTACTCAGAATATTTTTTTTAAAAAATTTTTCGAACATGGGTTATTAATATATCCACACAAGTATATAGAATATTTTTTTTCTGGTAAATTAATAAAATATATTTAAAATTGTGATAAATGAATTTTATTTTTATGTGAGCAAAATTGCATTTCATTGTTATTATGATAGATGCCCTTAAAATCCTAGCTAAAACATGAGCAATTCACTATCTAAGAGACTAAAATCATGGACCAACGGATTACAATATAGTATGTATGTAAACTTTTGACTTTTAGAATTCAAAAGGTAATTATCATTGATTTAACATATCACCACCTTCTAAAAAGACAAAATTAGTTGTTAGGAATTTCACTTCCTGTCATGGTGACGTGAATTGTGTAATTATAGATTATTTGGACTCAGCAGATTGAAGGACAGAAGTCTAAACGTATATAATCCGTAATTATTAAATAAATAACTAAATTTTGATAGATAAAATTTTTTAATTTTTATGAAGTTTTTCAGCCCATATATATGAGAGCTCATTTTGAGCTCCGCAAAGTGGCATTCTGAGTTCGCGTCTTATAGTTTTCACCCAATTGAGATCATTCCCTTCTTTATTATATGTTTCTATTTTATTCAGGATTTGATTACTTTCAACCCTACTAATATATTATGAATATTAGATGTTTTAGTTATTCTTCAATTAATAAAATTTCTAATTCTCTTATATTTAAGCTTTTAAATTTGAGTTTGAAAATGTTACTTCTTAATTTTCTGTTATTACACTTTTTTCATTGTGTCACTCAGGTTTTCTTTTAAGCTTGAACAAAGAGGGATTTGAAATTAAAACTTTGCTAAAAAAATACATTTAATTATTAAATTTTATATGCATGTCTTTATGTTAATTAGTTTATTAATTTTTTTTATATATTTTTTTGAATTTGAAGAAAAGGGATCCTCTTTTAGCCTTTTTTTTAAAGGAAAGAGATCGATTTAATCTTAAGTCTTTTTTTAAATAATTAATATATTTTACTATTAGGTTATGTTTGTATTTAACACTCAAATGATAATAGAGTGTGATTCTCTTTTATTGTTTTGAATTCAAATCTAATAAGAGGTTGTGAAAAAAGTACTTTTTAATAAATTTACTGATTTTGGCGTACATAAACTTACTTGGATTGATTCAGAAATAAAAATTGAAAAAACAATCATTACATAAGAAAATGAAAAAGGAAAAAGAAGGAAGAAAGCTATATGTATATTTTTTAATATAAGTATGTATAACTGTATATGTAATTTTACATATTAATAGTGTATTTAAAATCAATTTCAGTCCAATAACAACTCATTTTTAATTTACAAAATAGATAAGGATCAGTATTGATATTCGCTTTAAACTTTAAACCGAATTGCCAAACTGAATGATTATGCAAGCCACTAATAGAACACAATTCTATTATTTTTTAAATTTGATAATGAAATTCAAGCCCAATATAAGTGTTGCTTGGACTTTGAGCCAATAGCCCAACGCAGATTTGGACAATGGATTGCCTTGGAAATTCATGGCATGTAATTCATGTTGATGGAGGTAATGTTGATTTTTAACATAATTTTTTGAGATTTATCTTATTTTTAATTTAAAATATGTATTATTTTGAATTTAAAACTATCATGGCATTTGGATTTAACCTATAACAAGTTCGTGTAAAATATAAAAGGAAAAGAATGAAACTATACATGGTGACTAATGCCTCAATATTTCTATGTTGTGGCATTTCTAGAATGATACCACGAAGTGATAAGTTTATATGCATCAACTTGCTATCGCATATTTAATCCAACATATTTAACTAATGTCCAATATCTCCTTCAATTTTTCAACTTGAGTGAAAATAAGTTTTATGAAATTAATTTTCAGAAATCTAATTATTATTGTTAGAGCTAAACAGGTCGAATCAAGTAATTTTGAATTACATTTTTTCAAGAGGGTTCATATTGAATCACTTTAAATTGTGAGTTGATCATATCAGATCATCAAGTTAATGTATAGAAAAGAATTAAGGTTATTTTTGGGTTAGATCAAATCAAATCATTCATAATTTTGGTTTCTAAAAAAATTAAGAAATATTATTTTAATTTTAAAATAAATTTTAAATCGGATCAAACAAATCAACTCTCATCTCCAATTTTCTTAGAAATGGAATCTAAAAAAACAAGACAAATTGGTCAGGATCACAAGATAAAATTTGTAAGATAAACATAGTTACTTCCATGAGCGAAATTATATCATGTAAGAGTATGAATTCACTAAGAACAAGCTATTCAGTTCTTAGTTCCCAAAGGTATAAACCCATTCATTTTTGTCAAATTATACTTTTTTTTTATTCTGGAGTAAGTATTGTTCCGGTTATGCCAAATCAAGTGTCTGGGGTTACTGGATGACAGTCTATCCAAGGCCTTTGTAAGAATTGAGGGCATTATATTGTCTCTCTAGTATATGTATCACTCTTGACAGTATATCAAACAATCTATATTAACTTTTCTTTAGTGATTTGTATTCTCTTTAACATGTCATGTTGGTCAGAAAAGTTCAAAAAGACAAGGATTTTTTTCATATGTTGCCTTTTGGACTTAATTTGACCCTGCATAAGAGTAGAGAAACCAATGTCAGTTTGCAAGGCTAGATTTTCGTTGGCCTATTTTCTCATCCAAAGTTTGACAATTTCGGCACACTAGTTTGAGAAGTCAATTGAAACTGAGCTAGTCAGTTCCTAGTCGTCAATGAAGAAGTTCTCTTATGCTCAAGTCCTTATTTTTGGTCTTTCATAAGGGTGTTTTTCATTAAAATAGGTCTGGGGGTACATTAGTAGCTAAATTAGGTTGGATTAGTAGCTAAGGTAATTAGGGTTACACATTCCTGCCCCACACCTAATATTTTTATTAGATTCCATTGAGCAAGGAAAATGAAGGTCCCTAGCTATTAAGGCAACTGTTATACCAAACACTAATATAATCATCTAAGTTCAAGTCATCTTAAGAAAACAATCATAGGTTTGTCTTGTCCAATCCAGACCAAATAAAGATGGGTGAAGTTGACAAATAGAGTGTTCATTGGCTTAAGTAGAATGGAAAAAGTTAAAGAAAAATATAAAATTGTCTCCTACAAGGTTGAATTGTTTTATCCGTTGGTCATAGTTAGAGATTATTAAGGGGGTCAGTTGAGGCATTTTGATTTAGGAAATACTTAAGTGACCAAAATTTATACCATCCAGATAGGACCGCCTATGTTCCCAAAAGGTCTCACGAGTCTTACTTGGGGCAAACCATGTAAACGTTTATAAATATGGGTGATTATGGAAGGATTAATAGCTAACTTTTGTTCTTAGGCAAGGGCAATGGCTACGTTTTGGTATCCTTTAGTACCCTTCTTGGATGGAGGACATTATACACACTTGCAAAGCTAGTACAATAAGAAGATTGCATGTTCACTTACTAAAGGGGGATTAGAATTGGTGTGGTTATTCTTGAGTAAGGCAATGAAACTAAGGTTGAAAAGGTCGATATCAACTTTGCTTTGATCAGTTTCAGAGGCTACATATATTTCTTTGCTAATTATTGACACGTTAAATAAGACAATAAGATCATACAGGGTTGTTCACATAAAGCCAAAGCGAAAGGAGAAGCAGTTGGTCGATCTTGATGAAAAAAGTATTAAGAAGATATTTATGAACGAGAATGTGATTTATAGAGAATTAGAGGAGATCATAGATACCTAATTCATTAAAGAACAAATGAGCCATCCTTGTAGACCAAGTTATGGACTTGGGTGGGACAGTTGACCATGTGGTTATTGGTAAGAATTTGCCCCAAAGATTGTTATCATTTATTCTAGCAAATCTAAATGGGTCTTTCCTAGCGAAGTATAAGTTAAGGTCGTAAAGTTCCACACGAGATCTAACTATTGGACGCATGCCATATATGGGTACAGAAGGGAAAATTACAAGTACCTAACGTTCGATGGAGTTGTTTAGAGGATTTTATTTGAAGCCCTCATACAATAGGACTGGCAGCTAATCTTCACATATTGTCTTAGGTTTCATCATCTGTGAGCAAATGTGGAGTTAGAGATTTATTTGAGATCGTTACCACAAATTGATAAAATGGAAAAACTTATTTTTGAGAAGTGATTGAAAATTTTATAGAGAATGATTTTAATGAGAGATTCTAAAGAGAGTTACTCTAATCTTTGCGAAATGAAGGAAACATATGAATGATTTGTGAAAATGAGAATTTATAAGCAAAAGGAAAGTTGGAGAGACTTTTAGGAGGAATCATGAATTATAAATTTCCAAATTCATATTTGTTGATGTTTTTTAGCTCCAAAATTTTTTTAAAAAGCAACTATTGGAATTTTTTAGCTCCAAGATTAGGAATTTCTTAGTGCCAAGATTGTCCTTTCATATTTGAGATCCTTCACATTCCTGGTTGTGGTTTTCCAGTTGAGTATGAGATGGAGATGGTCAAGTAGGGTTTCTACGAGCGGTTGTCTAAGTAAATTTATTGGGGTAAATAGCCTAGTTGATACCATAACTATATGCATTGTTTCCATCTGGTAACAGTAGTCCTAAATGTTTTTAAATGATATCAGAACACCACCTTAGCACTTCAGGATGCGATTTTCAGGCCATTTTTCGGTTTAGGTGTGACACATCAGCTACCAACACATCAAAAATACTCCAACTCACCTAACGGAATCCTACTCATCAATCTGCTCATCAAGAAGAAATGACATATCCGCCCAACTCCATTTGCGCCCAAATGTTTCCTATTTAAGGCCTTGTCGAGGAGTTGCTTAGCGTTTGTGATGATTCGGCTGGTGGGGAGCTCGTAGAGGTCGGAGCTAGTAGTGGCGAATTGGCGGAGTAAAGAGGCAAGCTTTTCAGTCTTGGATTTGAGCTCTGCGCATTCTAGTTTGAGGACGCTGGCTTCATCTGTTGCTTTGATTACTTGGTCTGCTCATTGTATTGGTTTTGCTAAGATTTGCTTCACAACATCTGTCATGGACGAACTACACGGCGGGCGAAGAGAAAAAAACACAAAATCCAAAAAATATTTAACGAAAGAAAAGATGGGTTTGAAACAAGATCAGACCAAGAATAAGAAGAAGGAGGTGGAGAAGGAATCAGAGCCACATCTACTTCAATAACCCAAGATAGGTTTGACTCAGCTTTGTGTATAACTGACATCATGTAAATGATTTCTATCAACGAGAACACCAAATATCTATTCTCTCTTTGTTTTGCAATTAGATCTTCATTCTATGAATTCCTTTTTGTTCTTTGTTCTTTCTCGATTGCTGGTGAGCATCTGTTTTTCGTTTAGCGTGGCTTTATTTATATTGTATTTGGATTGCGATTTCTTCTTCTTTTTTCCTTTTTGCGGGATCAGGATTTGATTTGGCTATGAGATGATTCGAGAACAGAGTTGATGCCATCATCAATCCGATTGGATTAATTTGGTTGGGAATTAAGGGTTTAGCATTTGGGCACAAATGGGAATTGGGCCATATTTGTCACTTTCTTTCATGAGTAGGTTACTGATTTGTGCAATTTTGGGTCAGATGGAGATTGGATGGTATGTTGGCAGCTGATGTGTCACAACTAGGTCGAAAATGGCCTAAAAATCATAGTCTGAAGTGCTAATATGGTGTTCTGATACCATTTTAATACATTTAGGACTACTGGTACCAAATGAAAATAATGTATATAGTTATGGCATCGATTAGACTATTTACCCAAATTTATTGTTTTATACCAAAGATTTTCTCGACGATGTTTGCTCAAAGAATTCATTGTTGGTCGGGCGATTTGTGTTTAGGTGATGAACTTTGCATCGCTGATATATTCCATGGCGAAGGTTTGCTCATGTTAGAATAATCTGATAAGAGACTATTGCTTAGGCGAATGTATCTATCTTTGGTGATTAGTGTTGGACAATGAAATTTTCATTGTTATTATAATGGATTCCATGACCCAGCTTCGCTCATGTAAAGAGTAGTTGAGATGACTTACCTTGGTTTTTGGCATGTCTTTGGGCGAATGTCGCTCATATGACAGTCGGCTATTGACCAATGAACCACCTAAGAATTTCGCTTTTGATGGGTAGTAATTGCTCAAGTTTTTAGGCAAGTTGGTAGTATTTGTTCAATGGGTTTGCCCATAGAGTCGACCAATAATTGATACAATTCTTCAATTCTTTGAAATTAAATAATTATAGGGGCATTGTTTATACTTGATCTTATTTTTATGATCTTTGGGCTTTTTCTGATAAAAGACAGGTTATGAACCTAGTTTTGTCTGTTCGGATTTTTCTTGTATTTCTTTTTCTATTTTAATTAGGAGTTTATTTTTGTTAGGATTCTTATAAAAATAGGATTCTTTCTTGGCTGCAGACTTATTGTTTGCACCCAAATATTTTTAACCCAATTCAATAATTTAGTCTGACCTATTAAATAATTTTTATTTGATGAAAATATAAATAAATGATTTTTATTTTATAAAAATTTAGATAAAAATTATTATCTAAAGTGAAGATAAAACCAAACAAGTAATTTATAGTTGCCGAACGACATGGAAAGTAGTTACGAAAAAATGGGAAGATAGCAAAAAAATAGAGAGAAGTGAAGAACATGGAGTCCCAAGTAGAAAATGGAGAACTAGATAACAAAAAAATAGAGAGAAGTAAAGAATATGGAGTACCAAGTAGAAAATGAAGAACGTGAAATCGTGTTTGTGTACATGTTACTCATTGGGATCTATAAAAGGAAAGCCACTCAACTCACATCAAGGGATACAACCAATTCTACAGATAACATTCAAGTCAATTATTCTTTCATTTACAGAAATACTGTCAATCAATTTCTCAAAACATTTTGCTAGATATTTTTTTACAGTCTAGTTTGTTCATTGTTTTTAAATCTCAATATCAGTTAGTAAATATTTGTTTTCTTTACAAGCATTTCAGACATTCAATACAAAACAATTTCTTTAATTTTTTTTAAATGTTCTATATTTAAATTCCATTATCGTGATCATTTAATGTTTTCAACTTACATTCAATATTTGATTCTCTAAATGAATCCAAGCAAATTCTGATAAAGGAGTTATGAGATTTAATTATCATTTAATCTAGAAGTTAGAAGTGCATTTTATTTTAACAGTTCATATACCTAACACACGTGACACACACAAGGAGATGTAAATTACTAATGAGAACACTAATATTTTTCAGACTCTTAATTTTCTTACTCTATACTTTTTTTCTTTGTTTTTTTCTTATTTTCTTCTAGTTGATGGTGTTTTGCTTAAATACTATCTGAATTGATAGTTATTGATCTGTATATCCACCTACAGTTAACGGTTCACCACCTACATATCGAGACTAAATTGACTTTAAGTTAATTGATTGAATTGACAATATCTATCGCCTATATATTCTGTTATTAAGTTTGATACTAAAAATATTTGATATCATAAACTCTTTAATAATATATTTCTAAGTTTAAATAGTTGCATAATTTATATAGCAGTATAAATATAGAGTATTGATATTTTCTTCTCTTATTTTTTTTTCTAAATTTATAATTATTCTTTAGATATTATGAAATCAAATAGTATCTTATTAATAGATATAAAAAAATTGAAAACATATAATTTTATACATAAGTTATAAGAGAAATACAACTAAAACTAAAAAATTACTCAATTTATGTACATTTATAATTATTAATTTTAGTTGCGTTCATCTGTTAAAATTAAAATATTATAATTATAATTTATTGTATTATTTTATATTTAAATAGTTTACAATGAATATAGATATGGTTTTAATATATTCTGTCCTAATCTGTTAATAATAATAAGCATAATGTAAAAAAAATTATTAATATGCATTTAAATTTTATTTTAAAAATATAATGATAAAATAAAACAATAAAATAATATGTAAATCAAATATTTATGTAAAAATAAATTATTATCTGCATGAGGTGTGGGAATACAACTAAACTAAAAATCAATGTTTTTAAAATTAGATCAATTAGTGAATCAATCAACTAACTAATTCTCGGTTCCACTTATTCGATCAATTTAGTTGTTCCAATTCAACTTAGTTTAATAATAAATAATACTAAAAATTATAAAAATATTCAAAATATATAGATACATTTATAATAATTAAAAATAAAAAATAATGTTAAAAACTCATTTAAACCGAAGCAAAACCAATCACTGATATGATTTTCAATTTTTCTGAGGTATTCAAAATATTGCTAAAAATTATAATATTAAGTATAAATCTATATTTTTTTAATGGAAAAATGAAAAGTACTTATCTAAATAAAATGCATACAAATCAAGGAGTACCTATGTAAAAAGAAAGAGGCAACTTGAATTACATTATTAAAATTCAAACTCGTGACATCCATTCCTAAATAGTTTTAACTTATCACTAAATTAAGATACCAGTTTGAAATGTGATATGTTTTAAAATGTGATAAACGTTGAATATTAAATAAATTTGAATAATATTATGTTAAATATATACCTTAAAATATGTTCTATAATAAAGAGAAAATAAAAGAAAATGCAATGTCTACATTATATTAGTTAAAGACTTTGAGTAATAATTTATCATATGATTCATCTAAAAAAATGATTATAGAATTACAATGAACATTTTATTTCATTACATTAAATTTCTTTTCCAATAACCTAACAAAATGATAAAATTTGCAATTACATCATCATCATCATCATTATTATTGTTATTGTTATTAAAAATAACTTAAAATATCGAGGCCAATTAATTAAGGTGATTTTCTCCTATTAATCGTGTCAACACACGGATATACAAATTTTCTCCCGAAGCATCATTCTTTTTTTTTTTTCATGTCAATATGGGATAACCATTTGTCATTTTTGTTAGAAAAAAAACAAAAAATTATTATGGTCATCCACTCAAGTAAACCTCACATGGTGGAGACCTCATCACCAAATTCATATCAGGTTATGTATTATTGTGAATATCACTTAATCTAGATGACCCTCTAAACCTCTATATAAACACCCCGAATTTGCTCTTCACCTACACCATTCCACACAATTGCACTAATTTGCTCTCTACTAGGGTAAGTACATATCTCCTACCGCTTTAAAATATATATGGTTTTAGAAATTTTTGTTTATTTTAATTTATCTGTCCTTTAAAAAATAAAGAAATATTAATTATTTTTTTAATTTTGCCTTCTCTCTTATTATCTCCATTAAATGGTCAATAACCACATTAAAAAGATAATTTAGTTATATATAATTTTGTTTTGTTTTACAATGAGACTATTTTATATTTTTTTGGTCTGTTGCAATAACCTTACACCATAAATATATTGAAATGGAGGAAGTATCATATTTTGTATCATTAAAAAAAATCAAGAAACTTTGATTTTTTTTAAAAAAATTATGATGTATAGGATACATCCTCCCGATCGTTGCACTGTAGAGGTTCCATGTTTCCAAAAAAATTACGACACATATAATTTTTTTTTCTTGGATTTTTGGTAACAGAGAAGACAAAAGAGTGCAAAAATGAAGCTTCTAGTGCTTGCTCTAGCGGTGATAATGGTGGGATCTTGCTTGGCTGTTGAAACGAATAAACGTCAAATGCACACCGGCAGGCGCCTACTGCAAGATGAGATAGATAAATATCCTGATGGGAATGAACACCATGAAATCCCAAGGGACAAAATACCAAACTGTAGGAAGCTATTGGAAGAAGAGCAAGAAGTTAATGAGCATCCTAATAGTCCACACCATGAAATCCCAAGGGACAAAATACCAAACTGTAGGACGCTATTGGAAGAAGAGCAAGAAGTTAATGAGCATCCTAATAGTCCACACCATGAAATCCCAAGATGCAAATTTGATGGAAGATGTGATGCAAATTAATAAATAAAATCAAATGTGCTCACCCTTAGGAAGTACCCTTTTTGTTTAAAAATAAATTTATGGAACTTCCATAAGTTGTATTTAACTTATACTTTGTATAATATATATAGTGTGTGCTTTGTTGTGACCTTATAATTAATAGTCTGTATAAAATGGGATCTATCTATCTGTCTTGTATAATTATACTTGCTGAATAAAAAATCTTATGTTGTTTAATTACATTACATGTGTCTGATTTACTTTGAACATTATTTTTTTAAAAAAAATATGGAAAATTGGTTATTATTATATGTTGGGTACATATAGACTTGTACATTATTACTAACTTTTTGGAACATTGGTATTTATACTTGTACATATATATATATATATATATATATATATATATATATATATATATATATATATATATATATTTTTTTTTTTTTCCAGCCTATCTTCTCTATATTCTTTGATCTTCTAATTTTCTGTGGTGGATTTGAACTTTCAATGAGGGATGATGTAACATTTTCTTTTGTCAATGTTGTCCTCTTTGGTCACTTTTTTTGCTCCAGCTTTTTATTTCTGATTGTGCATTTCCCAAAATTTTTCTATTATTCAGGATTACATATTTGGCAACTATACCAACTCATTGACCTAATGAAACATTAAACATCTTGCAGGATCAGCTTAAACCTTCTGGAAAGCCTCGTTCACTTGCATATACTGATACAACAAGTGTGATGGTATCTCTCTCTCTCTCTCTCTCTCTCTCTCTACACACACACGCGTGCATGCGCGCGCACACACACATTATACACGCATACACATATGCCTAACCTTGAAAATCATCTGGTTCAGTGAGATCCTACTTTGAGATCTTAATAATAAGTGAATTTATATAGCGTACAAGTAGATCGAAGATGTTTTAGGCATTAACAAAATTGTCCTGGCTTTACTTAATTTGAATTCAAACTTCATCTCTTCTTCGCTTAGCAGGGGCTAAAGCAGCTTGTAGACAGTTTGAAAAGAACTGTCGGTGAACCAGCAACTGATGTCATACTTCACAATGGAATCAACGAGTTGGGCCCACCATGTATCGCACATAATGACCAACAAAGGACCCTTTTGAGGTTTGAAATCTAACTATTTATCTTGGTTGATATTGGTTGGGTAGAACGGATGTGAATATATGTTGCAGTATTTCTGGGAAAAAATTTGTATTTTTGTTTTTATCCCTCAATTCCTGGCCCTGTTTTTCTCCTTTTGTAGCCGAATTGATGTTCTTGTGTCCAAGGGGGCTTAGTTATCCTCTTTTAATGCCCCACAGTTTCTTTGATTCTATCACTTGAATGAAAGAAAAGCTATAGGGAATAGGAATTAATTAAGGTTTTTGGATTGATTGCCCCTGTACACTCCTGATCTATTGAGGTGATTGAAGGAAATTGTTCAAATAATATTGTTTTTTGTAGTACATAGTTATCTTTCCTTTCCACTACCTGCATTTTGTTATTATTATTATTTTTGCCCTTAAATTTTGTAAATCAATTGAGTGAAATCTTGGGCCAATCACTTTTCTTTTCATTACCTTCTAAACGATTGCTTTTTTTTTTTTTTTTTGGAAGCATTTTAATGTGTCAGATGGCTGCATCTGCTCAGTCATAATACTTGTTTGACTAAAATAATATGAAGCATTACTTCTTGTTTTTTGTTTTGCATGCGCACAATTTGCAGGGTTAGTTCAGCCAAGTGTTGATGCAACAGGTGGATCGAGATGGTTAGCTAGCCATATCTGTGCAACATGCTCGTTGAGTAATTTGGTAGCATTGTACAAAAAAGGGAAGTCAAAAGCTCACAGAAAGATTAAATCATGGTGAATGATAATTAATTTGTTATCATCGTTTTTGTATACTTTTTTAAGTTTAATAAAACGCATCTGGCTTGTACCTCGCATGATGGATGGACACTTTTTGAGTTGTAGATACGGAAATGTAGTTTCATTAATTATTGGTTGGTAAAATTACTTTTATCCCTCAGCTTAAGCATAATTAATGAATGTCCGTCCATTTTTAAAACCTCAAGTTGTTCTCGACATCTGATTCAGTTAATTAATTTGGTTGTTTAATCAAAATTTATTTTTATGTTAGTTAATTTAACAAAAATAGCCAATTTTAAGCTCAATAGAAATCTTAGGGTACTTTTCAAACATTCTAGAGCATTTCATCTTTTCTCCTTTTTTTTTTTAAGAAAAAATTGTCTCATAAATTCACTGAATAAAAAACATCTGGTTCATTGTCAAATTAACCGTTGCTTATCCTGAAATTTAAAGAGAATAAGAGGTGTCAAAATGAGTTGACATATTACAATTCGTGAAATACATAAATTTGAAATTAATAATTCGTAAAATACATAAATTTAAAATTAATGGGTTACAATTAAGTTTTAATGGGTTTATGTTATAAGCAGGTTTATTTATTTATGATATGCTTCAAAATAGGTTGTGCAAGGGGTTGAAATGTGAATTTATTGTAATCTGTTTAATTTTGCTTGTCGTATTAATCTGATACATTTTATCTATAATTTACATAATTTTTGTGTAACATTAATATTGAAATGATTGTTTGTATAAAATATATAAATCATTTAATTTTGCTTGTCATATTAATTTTATACATTTCATCTATAATCTACATAATTTTTGTGTAATATTGAGATTGAAATGGTCATTTGTATAAAATATATAAAGAGCTTTTTATATGTTTATATTTATTAAGAAGAATTTAAATGATGCTTATTTAAAATTTTTATACCTTTATATTTATTTGTAAGAATATTTCAACTTTAGTATCTTGTTTTGAATCTTAAAAAATTTATGATTATGATCAATGTTTTAATTGATTTAAGTAAAAGTATAATATTATATAGATTATAAATTTATACATGTTAAAGTAATTGTGTTAGGTTTTGTGCTTCATATACAATCCAACTAAATAAACAATGTATCGTGTTCGTATAATTTGTTTAAATTTCGTATTATATAATAGATTGAGATATTTTGACATGATTAATAAATGGGTCGTATTCATGTCAACATTAATCATGTTACTTAAGTGGGTTGACATGATACGAACACAATCCATTAATCCGTTTTGATACCTTAAAGAAAATCGTAACCTCTTTTTTTTGCATTAGTTTTACCTGAAATATATCATAAAGAATTGAAAAATAGATAAAAGAGAAAATGTGATTTACTTGGCATTGTGAATTTTTTTCGTTCTTTGATGTAGTGAACTTTCCATCCTCAAAATTTTTGATTCATGATTGCTAGTTGTTGTCGATGTCATTTCATCATTGAACAAATTTTGATTGGAAAAAATCAACAACATTTGAGTAAAATTATCTTCATATATGGACTTTTTGAGTCAAAGGTAGTGTGTGGATATCTTTAGATTGAATTCTCATTGTTATTAATAATTTTTTGACAACAAAATTTTGAAGATCTCGATTTACATGCTATATAAGTTAGTAGCTTCGTTTTACTATTTCAGAGTATATACTAGAATCAAGAATAGAATTTGCTCATATAACATTTATAAATTTATAATAATTTTGATTAATTTTAATTAAGTTAATATTAAATTTGAGTCTAGATGAGGATGAAAACCTATGACTTTTATTGTGGTGAAGAAGAGGACTGGTGCTATATAAAAATTTGAAGTTTGGATAACGATAAAAATAATATTTTTATTATCATTTAATAGAAAATTTAACAGGTGGATCAATTAGTTAAACAATGTGGAAGGATTTCAGTAATTTTTTAAAATAAAGGGACAAACTAGTTAATTATGTAAAATTTGAGGGATTCAATAATAATTTTACCTTATCCGCTATAATTATTATTGCCGTGTCTAGTAATAGTGTGAAAAAAACAAATATTTTCTTGTTTTTGTGATCTGAACTTGTGGTGTACGTTGTCTTACACTCAATTCCCATTAGTTAAATTGATGAGCATCCTTTTATTTGGATCAAGCATGTGTAAATGTTTAGTTTTCTTGGTGAGAAAAAGAAGGTGGTTTAATGATTAATTGATGGTGTATGATACTTTTAGCAGAAGGAAAAATGCAGTCAAAATTTGTAGTGGGTACTCATATTGATGTTAGTGGGTTTACAAATTCTTTGCCCAAAAAGTTTGAATCATCATTGATTTTGTAGATTTGGATCAGACACTGAAGTTAGAACATATGGACTGGAAAGCTTGCTTCTTTTTCTTCTTTTTTTTTTTTTTTCATGAACAACCTTTTTACTGCAAATTCAATATTAAATTCATGTAAGGGTAAGCACAAATAATGAAAAATTGATTGAATTAAATTGGCTCAATTGATTTAGTTCAGTTTAAATATAAATTTAGTACAATTCGATTTTGTGCTATTATTAAAAATATTTAGAAATTATTTTTTTACAAAAATTTGATTTAAACCAAATCAAATAACAATTGAATTAAATAAATTTAATTCGATTAAATTTAATTTGTAAATTCAGTCAGTTCTATTTAATTTTTATTTTTAAAATTCAATTTTTTGCTTTTAACCCATCCAATTCTATTTGAAACAAGTGCTCACCTCTACTTATAAGACCTTTTCTCTTACCACCAAAAAATATGTATTGCTATTTGGTATGGTAGAAAATACTGGATTAAGTAGCAAATTATGTTTTTGTGCTATGTTCTCTACTGCAGTGAAAACATTTATTAACTAAAATGATAACTTTGGTGTCGATATTTATAAGAAAAAATGGCTTTTGGTACAAAAAAGATAAGTTATAAGAAGCCCAAAGATGATATTTTATTACAAATTGTTGGAAGAAAACAAAAGATGGTGGATCTCTAGGCATCTTACTTGATACGAAGTGCAATTTACGTACAAAACGAGAAATTAGTTTACATGCACTGCCTCTAATGTCAATTTTCTTTTTCCTTCCAAAGAGAAAAGGAAATTGAATTCGTTAATTATTGTAATGGAGGGGGGAACAAGAAGAATGAAATAAAAACATTCTTCAGCAGTCATACTGCCCCGTTCCACTGTACAAAAGCAACACATTATCCTCCTAGGACTCTAAACCGGGCAACGCATCCCCGTTTGAAGAGTACATGTAAGGAGTATGGTTAAGTCTATCCACCAGCTTCTTAAACATGGAAGATTTAAGAAGGAGGCCCAGTGCAGTAGGTGGAGATGATGAATTTGTGCAAGGACTAACAGGTGCATTGGTCTGGAATATTTCTTGCTTTAAAGGTCTGTTTATATTTTCTATGATACAGGGGTGAAAACGTAGTATTGGTTGTTGTCGTTGTTGGGTTGTTTTTTCAGCGGGATTGATGTAGGCTGGTATTGGAAGAGAGTCTATTGTTGGTTTTGAATCTTGGGTAGCAGGAGGATTGGCTTCTGGTCTCAACCATCTAATGTACGTGCTCAAATCAAAGTTAGTCACAGCATTGATCCCTCTATATTCTATTGCAGCAATATCATAGGCACGAGCAGCCTCCTCTTGGGTACCTACAATTGAAGGAAACAAATATATCATACACTTAATTTTAATAATTACTCTTAATTAAATGTGTTCCAATGTATATATATATATATAGAGTGAACTAATTAATTGGCTGATTTTTAATTTGATTGGTTTAATTAATTTGACTAATCTAATTTAATATGTCCATATTTTAAATTTTTTTTAAATATATAAATAATACTAAAAATATTTAAAAAATTAGAAAAAAGTATATTGTGATGAAGTAAAGAAAATATTTTTAGTATTTAAACTTTTAATAAATTAGCATAAGTTTTAGAAATTTTTAAATATTTTCACAAAATAACACAATTTTAAGTTGAATTAGTTTGATTTGATTTTCATTTTTAGCTGGTTGAAATTTTGATCGATTTTTTTATCGGTTTAGTTTTGATTTTATTCAATTTTTAGATTAATTGATTTTAAATACTAAACCGAATCAAATAACGAATCAATTTTCAATTTTTGGTATAATTGTTTAGTATAATTTGCTCTTATTCTAAACTCATTGGTTAATAATAACATTAAAAAAATAGTTTTGAGGTCGTTTAACTCACTATAAGTGCCTAGGTAGAGGTACTTGTTTCCAAACACTCTCCCTATCCTTGCTTCCCATCTTCCATTATGATGATGCCTTGCTACCCCCCTGTATTTGGATACGCCTCTTGAGAAACCACTGCTTCTCCTACAAATTAACAAGTGAGACATCTTCTTTTAATAATAATAAACAATTTTTTAGATATGTCACAAATTAGGGTAAAAATGACCAGGAATATCGAGGAATATAATATCTTACCTTCTTAGACTAGCCAGGTACTCCTCTTTTGTTAAATTGTTCATTATTTCAATTTCTTTCTCATAGTCAGATACCTATATATAGCAAAACCCAAAAAGAATGTAACACATATAACATATTGGATTTTTGCATTTTAAACGAAAGTAGTAAAATTACAAGAAAAATGGCGTACTATCATACCGGAAAATTTGTGAAGGTTGAAGTTCCCCAGTACTTGAGAGCAGCCAAATCATATGCTCTAGCTGCAGATTCCTCTTCATCGTAAGCTCCTATTCAATTAGCACAAATTTGGCTTTAACACCCACCAATAATTTGTTTTATCATTTCACTACAGCAAAATTGACAATTTAATCTGAAGAAAATGAATAGCATATATGTTCTGATGACTTACCAAGATATACTGTTCCGTGCCCAAAACCCAAGTCCAGAGATGAAACCATGTGGAAAAAAAAAAATCATGATAATATTAATTAATTAATCAAGTTTAACACAATTTTCAATTCAATGGTTAAGTGCATGCCTCACAGTATATAACTATGACAAAAAAACAGTTAACATCAGTCTTACATATGATATGTACCTTGTTTTCCTTTCTTCCTTTGGGTTGGATTCCAGGACCCTCTGTCCCATAAATGAGCTTCATATCGTCCAGTCCATCGGTGTCTGCTGACTCCACGAAATTTTGAACTTCTCTTCACAGTAGTAGCAGTAGTTGTGGGTTTATCACTCTGTACTGTCTGCTGCTGCTGCTGGTCATGATCATTGGAGATCAATGCAGATAAATAATTGTCTCTTCGTCGTCTCTTAACACACTTAGCCTCCATAACATCACCTTCTGTTGTGCCCAAGCTCCGACTTCCTGGCGGACTGACATGACTAGTATTACTAGTAGCCTTTTCCATCTCTTTTCTAGGATATATGTTACAAGTAAAAATGTGAAGTTGAGAAACTGAAAACTATAATTAAGTATTTATAAGCATGTTCCATACTTTGTATAGTTATGTGTTTTGTTGTGCATCGATGCTTACTATACCAACTGTTAATAAGCCACCCAAGGAGGACTCTGGTTAATTCTGTAATTAGGGCATATCACACAATTATCCATATCCTTAATTAACGTTTGTAAATTTGTTCCTTGGTATCATCAATGGAGAGTGGTTTTTTTAAAATTTTTTTACGATAATTTGATACTACTCTTTTGGGTCTAGAACTAATATTTAACTGATTTATGCTTAAACAAATTAATCTTGACCATAAACGAAATCATGGGTTAATTTACTGCTTTTTTTATCATATCTTAATTACTACTGTATCAAATTTGGGCTGCATGATTTTGATTATTATTTAATTCGTTTGCCTACTTAGATGTCCTTTCCAGGTAATATAGGTTAAGAAAAGAGAGTTCAGAATTTTAAACTCTATTTTTTTTACCATGTACTTTTTAGGTAGTATATATATCATTTTCTGTAAGATTAAAAAGTCAATGGTTTGTTGACTACAAAACCATGGATTTTCTTCACATATAGCAATAATTAAGCACATTTTATGATAAAAAAATATAAATATTCTTTTAATTCGAATGATCAGTCTTTAATTAAATTTATATTAACTTCAAGAACTTAATTTTTGTCAAATTTGATTTACTTTTAATTTTCTTCTATTTTATCTTTTATTTTCTTGAATAGAGTCAAGGCAACTCTTTTTTTGAATTTATTTTGATTTAATTTTAGAGAGTTAGAGGTTTTAAAAGTGTTTTATTTTATTTTTTTAATAAATTTCTCAAATTTAGTTAGATTTATATTATCTGAATAGTATATTCGTCATTTATGTATATTCATAAATATTGATTTAATATTTTTATGTTTTTTATTTTGTTTTATTATCTTTTTGTGGACTATATGTTTTTTTTTTTTTATAAAAGTCTATTTTTTTTTACGAGAGTTTATTTCTTGTTGAGTTTCTAAATTTTTAGTTTCACTGTTGACGGCTGACTTCAACTTATCAATAATATTAGAATATTAGACTTATTTAAAGATCATGAGAGTCAATTTATGATTTTAATATACAAAATTAAACGCACTTCTTATCGAGTTGCAATTTCAATACTTAATTATTTTGATTGAAAAATATTATATATGTTATATTTTTTAAAATATTTTCATACTTATTAATGTATTATTATTATTATTGTTATTACATGTATATATTAAATTGTAGAATTATTAATTCTATAAATAAAGTTTATAGGACCTAATTTATATTCTTAGAAAAAGTTAATTTTTTTAAAGGATTTTTTAAGAAGAAAAAAGAAAATTAAAGAAATTAAAGCAAGTAATATCTGTTGGATGATTGAAGTGGACAAATAATAGTTGAGACAAAATAAAGTTGGCTTATCCCAAGTATGATTCCAAAAATGCCTCTCAAATTTTTGTTTTATGGGATAAAAATGCAATCAGAAAACTGTGATACACAATTACATGACGAAAAATACACATGTGTCCATTATTTTCAGTGCTTGGGATCCTTCGTCAAAAAAAGAGTTTGATACATATGCCTTTCATTTCATGTTTTTAAATGTTCCTGTGGACAAAAGCTATGGAAATTTGTTGCCACCACGCAGGTCTGAACTCTTGACGGTATTCCCTATGGTATCCAACTAAGGGGGAGCAAAACCGAACCGAAACCGAAAAACCGAACCGAGTGAATTCGGTCTATTTGGTTTGGTTTTCAAGTAAATTCGGTTCGGTTCGGTTTTAAAAAATTCGGTTTTCGGTTTGGTTCGATTTAAAATTAAGAAAAACCGAATAAACCGAATTTGTAGGATTTTTTTTAATTTTTTTTTAATTTGAGTTTAAAAAACTAAAAATAAATTATTTTATATAAGATAAAAAAAGCCCAACAACCCATTGAGCCCAAAACCGAAAACCGAACCGAACCAAACCGATTTTTTTTGGTTCAGTTTACTTCGGTTTAACTTAAATTTCAGTTCAGTTCGGTTTGAATTTAAACTAAATTCGGTCTATTCGGTTTTCATAAATTCGGTTCGGTTTGAACCGAACC
>CATIWR010051567.1:0-11939 GCA_949677035.1 Omphalea diandra | reverse complement strand
GATAAAGTTTCAAATGGTTATTTGATATCAAGCCATTGATACTAAAACTTGTAATGTATCTCTTATCGCTTATGTTTTTAAGTTAATATATTTATGCATACATTTAGGGGGAGTTTTATTGCTTGATATATCTATGTGTTGGCATATTTGATTTGATTTGATTTGATTGATTGTGTGATGAGTTGAATCAATTCATTTTGCGTTTATATTTGTATAAATTCTTCATGCAATTTATGTTTCATCCATTTATTTTTTTATGTGTCATATTGTGATCAATTGCACAAAATTTCTTATGTTTGCTATTCAAATTTGAGTTGGTACAATTGACAAGTTTGTGTTCATTCCCTCTCATATTCCCCATTTTCTCTCTTATTCCCTCATATTTCTCTCTTTTTGATATTGACAAAGGGGGAGAGATAAGTGATTGAATATACCAAAAGGAAACATACAAAAAGGGAAGAGAAAATTGAGCTTCATTTGCAATCAGATAAAACATTGGTCTTATTATAGCAACTAAGGGGGAGTATGAATTGAGAGGGAGCAATTTCATATTTATGATTTGAATCACTTTACAATTATTCTCTTAGGAGCATGCATAATTGATTTCTTATCCTTTGCATATTCAATCTAGATTGTCAAAATCAAAAAGGGAGAGATTATTAGACTAGGTTATTTAAACCTAAGTCAAAGCTCGCTTTTGATCTTGACAATATAGATTGAAAGATCTAATGTCTT
Organism: Omphalea diandra; assembly: GCA_949677035.1. Classification (NCBI taxonomy): domain Eukaryota; kingdom Viridiplantae; phylum Streptophyta; class Magnoliopsida; order Malpighiales; family Euphorbiaceae; genus Omphalea; species Omphalea diandra. Next base: position 11,204 of record CATIWR010051567.1, on the reverse strand, counting down.
TTTTTAAGTGTTGTTTTTACAGTTTATAAAAGTTATCTTCAATGAAAGTCAAAATCTCCATCTTTTAGAAGAACATCCAAATTAGCGGTCGGTATCTCCTAAATCGCGACTGTGACACTGTTATAAGAATGGATAAAGCTAGGTTAGAAGAAATCGCGGGCAAATTCACAGTCGTGACTCAGCTGAAGGAGCCTAGGTTAAATCACAGAAGAATTCGGTCTTAGTCGCGCCCTGTACAAGTACTGATCGCGACCAAGACTTGTAATATCCGTTAGAAAGACCAATGACTACTTTTCTTGGACAACCAATGGAAAGTTGGCACGTGGACTAGCCGTTGGAGACCAACGGGACTTTCAGCCGTAATTGGAAAATCGCGACCGCAAAAAGTTAGTAGCGACCGTGACTTTAGCCTGACAAGCATTTAATGCTGAATCTGTCTAGCACATCTTGGAGATTTGTTTATAGTTTTAGAGTAACGTCTCTTTGGTGGATGTGAGCTATAAATACTCCACCAAAGTGATGTTAATGCAAGAGAAGAACAATTGGTAGTGCCAAAACTCTTGCAAAGTTATTTCTCAACTTTAATTATTTATTTCTTTGTAAATAATTTGGTGTGAGCTTTAAACACTTTATTTAGGCTTGAGAGTTAGCCTAGTTTTAAAACTCTTGTATAGATTTAAGAGTGAGCCTAGTTATAAAACTCTTGTATAGGTTTTAGTGTGAGCCTTGAAAACACTTGTGATAGGTTTTTGTGTGAGCCTAGAAAACACAAGTTGTAAGGTTTGGTGTGAACCTAAATACTAAATTGAGTGTGAGCTTGTAAAACATTAAAGATTAAGTGAAATACCCAATTAGTGAATTGGGGAGTGGATGTAGGGTTGTTTAAAACCCGAACCACTATAAAACTCTTGTGTTCATTCTTCTCCCTCTCTTTGTCTAATCTTTCATTTTTTATGTGCTTCCTCTAAAATTGAAAGTTCAAATTAGCCATCAATTCAACCCCTTTTTGGTGCACTAGGGCCAACAGTATCGATTTTATGTTTTTTTTTCCGTCAATTGTAAGTTTTATCATGTGTATATACTCTTCATGGGTTTCAATTAAGATTGCTAATACTTTCTCTTTTGATAGTACAAAAAGATTATTGTGGTATAGAAGATTTTACTTATTTATTTTCAAAAGTTTTTCATTTTGGAATTTTGATATTGTGGTATAGAAGATTTTACGTATCTATTTGGGAGAAATAAAATACTATATTCTTTACAAGACGTTAGCTATGTTGACTTGATGTGAGTGGTACCTCAATTCTATTGATTTAACATAAAAGTCTTATTGTGAATTGATGTTAGTCTCTCTACTTTAGATTTTTCTTCTCTGTCTTTTGATCTTTATCTCCATAATTGTTCCTCTAAAAAGATCAATTTCTTGTAATTTTTGCCGGAAATTAGTTTTCTTCTTTAGTCTACTTTCGATTTTATATGTTTCCTTATTAATTATAGTCTTGATCCTGTATCTACTCTTTATGAGTTTCAATTATGGTTACTAATTATTTTCTTTTGATTATATAAAAAGATCAGCTCAGTTATTCTAGTGGTGTGGAGGCTGTTTTCAAGATTTTTCATTTTAAAATGCTGATCTTGTGGTGCAAAAGGCATTTAGAGGCAGCTCAACCTTTGGGTTATTATACATATACGTATAATTTATAAGTTATTTAATAAGTTGTAAAAGGGAAGAGTTAAGTTTGAATCTTAAATTTCACATTGAAAATTTATAAAATTTTCAAGTAACATATATATGGGGTTAATATTAAAACTTAATTAGAATATGAAGAAAAGATTTAGAGGAAAATCAAATTTGGGTGTAATGAATTCATATTTGTAATAGCATGTGCACATGTATGAGACTAAATAGCATTTTTTTTTTATTTTCTATTTTAAAAATTGATTAATATTAATAATTATAGCTATTAGAACAGCTGATTTTATTTTCTATTTTAAAAAATAATTAATATTAATATTTATAACTATTAGATATTAATTAGTATTAATAATTATAACTATTAGAATAGTTATTAGATAGAGATTTAAATTAATTGTCTAGTGATTTAGTATTGTCATCCGTATATTTCACGATTTTATTATATTTTTGAGAGTGTCTTGTTACAATAATAAATTTAAATAGTAGAGACATAAATACCTCAAAAATAACATTCCTATGTGCCTTAAAGTTGTATTGGAGATTTATTCTCTCTTCCTTTGTCTCGATTTTTTTATATTTATGCCTTTCAATCCTTGATTGGTGTTGCATCTGAGTGCTTACAATCAAGTTACAGTTTTCTGCTCAGATTGTTGCTCTTTGAGAATAGATGACATAGCTTAATTTGTAAAAATATTATCAATTTTCGTCCCTTAAATGCATCTTAAACTTTTTTAATTTGTGTGTGCATGCTATTAAAGCTCTTTATTATAATTCATATACATTGAATCTTTTTAATATTATTTTTTAATTAAATTTTTATAAAAATAATAAAATTTGTTTAAATTATCAACGGTACCTATTAAAAAAAGCTAAATAATATAAACGTGAAATATAATATTATTAAATTTATTTTTGAGGTTAATCTAGACTAATCAAAGATTTTGTTATTAGGGTTTTTATCTGAATTTAAAATTTATAATATTATTAAAAATATTATTTGATTGATGAAATTAAAAAATTAAAAGTATAAAATAATTTTATATATTTGCTATATCTAGAGTTTTTATATTGTAAAAAATAATATAATTTTTTCATATTGCAAATATAGTTTGTATAGATTTCTTATCAATTTTCCTTTTTTGTCTCTAAACTCCTTAATATAATAAAAATTCAAGAACTTGACATATACGAATTAAAGTGCAAGGTCCTAAAAATAAAGCCATGTCAAGTTTAGAGTTTTAAAATGTGTTTTTTTTTTCTATTTTCATATTAAAATAATAAGAATTATTATTAGCACGTCTTTCGCATAGTGTAAAGTGCATGTTTTTAACATCTGTAAATAAAGAAATATATATATATATATATATATATATATATATATATCAAAAAATAATAGAAAAATAGCTCAATATATACAAATAATAATAGAAAATTTTAATAATATAAATGCAAATAATTTATAAGTCCGAGGATGCATTTTACTTATTTTTATTCTTTAAGAGCATTTGAGAGAAACAAATAAAATATATTTTACTTTATAAGACTTTATTGATGTAGATTTGATGTAAGAATATTAATTTAACATAAAAAATTTAATTGTAAATTGATATTCCCACTTAGTCTGACATTTTTCTCCTCTTTCTCTTGATCTTTATCTCCATAGTTGTTTCTCTAAAAATGATCATTTTCTGATTTTTTTTTTCTATAATTGGTTTCTTCTTTATTTTAGTATCTATTTTATTTACTTTTTTCTTATCAGTTATAGTTTTTTATTATGTCTCTTTATGAGTTTCAACTAGAGTACTTCTCATTTCTCTTTTGATAGTACAAAATATCAGTTCAGTTTATGGTATAAAAGATTTTTTTTAATCTTGTGATGTTGATTTTGTGGTGCAAAAGGCATTTAGAGGCCAACCAACTTTTGGTATAAACATATGTATAATAAATAGGTTATTTAAGTTATAAAAAGGAAAACTTAAGTTTTAATTAAAATCTCATATTGAAACTTTATAAAGCTTTCAAGCAACATATATATGGAGTTAATATTGAAACTTAAATTAGAAGATGAAGAAGAGATTCAGAGGAAAATTAAATTCAGGTCTAATTAATTCATATTTTTAATAGCATGTGCACATGTGTGAGACCAAATAGCAGATTTTTTATTCTCTATTTTAGAAATTAATTCATATTAATAATTATAACTATTAGAACAATTATTTTATTTTCTATGTCAAAAATTAATAAATATTAATAATTATAGCTATTAGAAATTAATTAATACTAATATTTGTAATTGTTAGAATAGTTTGTGTAGAGATTATTAATATATGAAGAGGTGACGGAAATTTTATAATATCAATTTTTATTGACTTAAAAAATTAACATCTTCATTCTTATTATTCTTTTGTCTTTACCGTCCATATATTTCATCATTTTATTATATGAATAATATTCAGTGAAAATACACAGTTCCACTCTTACACTATACTAAGAAATAATAGTACCAAATTTTAGATGACACTTCAAAACACTGATTAAGTTAAAGTCGGATCTTATATCTAAAAAAAATTTTCTATTTTGATAGCCATAGACTTTTTAGATTTACAATTTACTTGTATAGAAACAAAATTCAAAGCAAAACTCTAATTTGGTATATGAAAAAAGATTTGAAAACTTTAAAAAACTCATTAGTTGAGGAGTAAAAGGGTATAAAATTTAAATCTATAAAGGAAATTACTAATTTATGTGTAGAACATAAAAAAGAAAAAAAAGAAATGAGTTGGTCGGCAATTCACTGTTGAAAACCAAAGAAAGACGTGGAGAGACTGTGTGAGGAGGGAGAATTTTTTTCATTATTTATTTTTTTGTTTGTTGTGTTGCAGCAGCTAAAATTAATTGCTGTTAAATATTTTTAGTTATTTGTTTAAAATTTTGAGTTGAACTAAATATATTTTGGGCTATATTTTTTTGAGTAATGAAATTGGCACTCCTTAAAAGTATTCTGATCTGTCTTATTAATTTTTATTCCTCTTTTTATTTTAAAAATTTTAATAAAATTAATGAGAATAGTGTTAAGACCCGGGATTGTCAATGTCATCATCCTATTCCAATAAATATAATATGATCTTCCAAAAAAGAAAATTCCTTGTCTTACAATATTTGTTAAATATCTAAATTATATCTAATAAACAGAATATAATATAATTGCTATAAATTTTATGATGCTAAATATTTAAATTTTTTCATATTCTTATAATTGTATCTAGATTTTTTAAATAGATATTTTTAGTCAAATTTATTTATATTTATTTTGATTTTATTTATAATAAAAACTAAAAGTAAAAGAATTGTTTCATTTTCTAATATAGTTATGTACTGTATATTAAGGGATTTTTCTTTGATTTTCAAGATTCATAAATTCTAAATTTCTGAAAATTTAAGATATTATTAGTTTAGTTTTTTTAAAAAATAATTCTTACTTTTGATAATAAATTCAATAAATAATATAGCATAAAATTTTTAATATAATTTTTCTAATTTTGAATCATACAATTAAAAAATAATAATTTTTAATATCTATGACAGTCACATCATTAAATTATAGATATCTATTTTTTATAAAATTTTAATATAGACTGAGTTTCCACTAAGATAGTGAATCAACCAATTAGAAAATGTTATTTATATAGTTTTTATATTTTATTGATAGCATTTTATAGTGATTTTTTTAATAATTTCATACCTTTTTTTTATTAATATAACACAAATACACACACTCATGTTAGAAATATGACACATACTTTTATAAAATTACGACAATTTTAATACCTAAAGGAGATTGTGCAAACCTCTCTGAATTAGATAGTTCACTATCCTATGTGATGAATCCAATTCATATAAGAATATCTCATTTTCAAATTTAATGAATAAATTTAAAATAAGTACATAAATATTTTGGCAAAACTGATCATTCTAAAAGATTAAAGTACAATAATAACATATAAAAAAAATTGAGTATTTAATATCAATAAGCAAAATTTATTTTATTCGTACCCTTATTGTTTTTTTAATTAATAATCTTATTGATTGAAAAATAAACAAATGGCGCCTTGATATTCTTTCCCACTTTTTACATGATTTTATTTTATTTTTTAATCTCTCTTTATTTCTCAGCCACCATTATTTCTTTCGTCAAAAAAAAAAAAAAAACCACCATTATATCTCAATTATTTCATTTAAATCATGACATAGAATATCTTGGACTATAATTATTCCTCGCTTCAAGTGTCCCCTGCATCCACAAATTCCTATATTTCTGTTTGATAATGAACATTTGAGGAATGGCAGTCATGAATATATGCCTACATCAATAACCAAATACAGTTAATATTGTATTTATTATTATTAGTATCACAAGGAAATTAAGTGCCTTCTTTAATGGCAGTTGGGCTATGCACTGCAAAGAGGGGCAGTCACAAGTCAGAGTCATATGCTGCGGCAATTACGTGTCTTTATTCTTCAGTATTAATTTGTATTTTATCGTAATTTTGTGAATGAGCGTAATCCTATTTCTAATTTTTAATAATATATGTTTATATATACTAATAAAAAAAATATTTTGAGCTTATCCATTTTGATTTTTGGTTTGTTCTTCTAGGAATTGAATTGGGTTGTCTTTGCTATGAGATGTCTATTAGTGATTGTTCATATCTCATCCCATCTTTTGCTCGGTTCATATGAAGTTTCTGACATTGCTCTTCTAACATGTGCTTCTATTTCAGTCACATCACAAGGCATTCTATGGCAATTTTCACATATATCCCATTGATTGTATGAACTTCTTTCTTTTTTGGGTTGATTTAATTTTGATTAGAATTTAATTTATTAATTTTTGTAAATTCAAAAATATTAAATTAAAAATTCATTAGTTATATAAATTCTTTTTTACCATTAGATTATTTATTTAGTACATAAGAAATAATTCTTTTAGAAAAAATGAATTATGCTAAAAAAAAGGGAATTGTCACACTTTAATTTATTTTTTTTAATTTATAAGATAAATACTCAATCATGAAACCATTAATTTAATAATTAACATTTGATTATTACACACAATTAAACTAATGAAAACGAATAATCTAATATTTCAATAGTTATGAAAACCATTTTTTTTTTAAAAAAAAAAAGTTATGAAAAAGGGAAAGGACTAGGAAAGAGAAGAATGTGATTATGTAATTGAATCTAAAACTACTCTATGATTAGAAATGGGAAGCAGTTGCAAACTTTCAATCACAAAAAGAAAAGGAAAATAAATAATATAAAATGGAAAGTGCTTGCATATGTACGATAGTTTCAAAAAAGAATATTAGCCAGCCTAATAATATTCTGAAACTAATAAAATGTCTATGATTATTCTCTAACATTATATAAATCTTTTCATGATTCTTTAATAATATATAATATTAAAAAATAACACTAATACAATATTTATCTGGATTAAAAATTAATTAGAATATACGAAAAAGAAAATTCAGAAAAGAACTAGATGATAGACAAATGCACCCATTAAAATATTTTAGCCTAATGTTATGAAATCTATAATGTCTCCATTATTATTCTTTAATGTTAATTCAAAAGTTCATGATTTTCAATAGTCACAATCCCAATTTCTTTGAATATTTTCAATTTAGTAAAAAAGATTTTTCTCCCCCAAATTGGACCATAATATATATATATATATTGCCCAATTTGGAAGAGATGTTCATGCCGTCATTAGCTAATTGATTATTTTGTCCGTTCATGCCTTCATTAGCTTAGTAGCCTAGCAAAGTAAAAACTTGATTTGTGTGCCGCAATCAACATCAAGACTTCATTTTTTTTTGCGAAAAGTAAATATTTTTAAAAAAATTGGTTATTTTAAATTGTTTAAAACAAAAATTACATTATATTTCGTATTTGGTGATGATAAGACCATCAATCAAAAACTTCAAACTCAACCTTACATATGAATTTTTTACGTCTATGAATAATGGGTAATAATAATGAATCAAAAAACTATAGGAATTTAGACATTAAATCAAACCTGTATAATACTTTGAAGAACAAGTGAATGATAGGCACTAAAAAGGAACCAAAACTATTGGAATTCAACAGTCATTCAACCTTAGAATACTGAGATTAGAGTAGATAAATTGCCCACGTCGCAAGATCCCAAACAAGCCACCAAACACTCAAATAGAAAACGAAGAAACAAAATACAATTTTTAAAGAGGAAAGTTTTGAATAGAAATTTGGTGTCCAATTTCTTATTGCAAGTTCTTGAGCCATTGCTTAGCAGTCCTGCACACTCAAAGGTTAAATCTTTGAACCTTAGAAAGTGAGATTAGAGTAGAGAAATGGAGGGAGTAGTTAGCCATTAAGCGTTGATTGGGCGCGTTGTTGTGAGGGATTTCAATTCAACTCGTAAAAGCAACATACTTGTTTGAGATGGAGAAAGACTGTCTAACCAAAAACAATATCCTTTCAAAAATGAAGAAAGATAAAAATTCTTAGGATACATATTGGATTGGATAAGGGAGTAATACGATCACTTTCTTAATGGGAATTGAATTCCAAAGATACGTAAAGAATCCATAAATGGAAATATAAACGTTCCTAATCCAAATTGGTTTTTACATACAAGTCCGACTGTTCAAATTAATTATTTTTCCTATTTGGGAATGGTATGCTGATTCACTTTACAATGGGAATCTTTTTTTATTTTCACTAATTTTTATATCAAAGATAATTTGAGATTAAAACTAATAAATACAAAGTTGCGACTATTGAAGTACCAATAGTTTTGGATAATTAAAATTGTTGCCTTTAATGATTAGGATTACAATTCCTAATCTTACAAGGATAAATAAAACTATATTCTATAGTTTATAATCAGTTTCCTTATACTGACTTTAAAATACTTTAAAATACCAGAGGTATAGTCGGCTTAAGTATCCGAGAGATAATCCAAGCGCATGCCAATCAAAACACAGTTCTTTTAAAAATTTCCAACTGATTGTTGTATAAAAGGAGTAGGTAGTAAGACTCCTTAGTCTTGACTTTTGGATGCAGACTATCAATATATATTTATATATTCACCTATATCTCATATTCACCTCCTGCAACTCTAATCCCGTGCCCCCACCCACCCCGAAAAAAAAAATTTCCGTTCAGTTTCCTGTGTTCTCTAGCAGAAACCCATATACATACGAACTGGACTGGCAGCCCTTTGTCTGTCTCTTTGTATATATAGACAATTGTTGTCTTCTTTCCTATCATACTTTTGGTAGGTAAGAAAACGTAACGTAACCATATATAAGAAGAGCGTGCATATGTAAAAGAGGAAAAAGAAAAAGAGCTTTCGTTCTTGTTGTTTGTGGGTTGAAGAGAAGTATGGAGGGAGGGATTCATGCAGAGACAGATACCGCTGGTTTTAGAGAATGCTTTTCTCTTACTTGGAAGAATCCTTATGTTCTTCGCCTTGCTTTTTCTGCTGGCATTGGTGGTCTTCTTTTTGGCTATGACACAGGTCTCTACTCTTTCTTTTTTTTTTTTTTTTTTTTTGACTGCTTCTACATTTTATTTTAATTACTATAAGTTTTTGATTAATGGGTTGGTGTTCTTTTGGCGCAGGAGTGATTTCCGGTGCTCTTCTTTACATTAGAGATGACTTCAAATCTGTGGACAGGGAAACTGTGTTGCAGGTTTTTTTTTTTTTTTATCCTCACTTCTTTCTTCACTCACTCATGGATAATGTTATTTTAGACTTTAATTGAATGTCTTTTTTCTATTTGGAGGGGGTTTGGAAAATCATTAAAATTTTAAGCATCTGATGCCTTTTGTTTTCACCTTTAATTCATCTATATTGATCTTCTTGTCTCCATGGTTTTTTTAGAACCCTTCATCTACCTTTGGGGAAAATTAATCAAGCGTTTGGGAACTATAGTTTATATGGTTAAGTCAGTACAAGAAAAGTGGATTTTGGGATTAGCTGTACCTGAACGTCATGTTTCTGTATAAATTATCATTTACTGGGTTTACTGAATATATTAATTTAAAATCTAACACTAATTTAATAGGGATTTTCTTCTACTTCCTAATTCAAACACCCAAAAGGAATCCAATTTATAGCAGAAATCTTTCAACAGATCCAAGAAATGCAGACAAGTGCCCAACCTTTGATAGTGAAGTTTCTAGGCTTGGGCTTTAACTAGCCCACTAATTGAAACAAATTAAGATGTTGATGCAGCCCAATTTGAAAAATTGGCCTGAAGCTACGAACCTCTGTTTCCCCAGAAATATAGATGGAAAAAGAAGGAAATTGGATGTCTGCTAATCCTTCGTGTTTTGAAGCAAGTTTTTATTTTTAGTCTAAAGTTTCACAACTTTGGTACATGGGATTCATATTTTTATTGGAATTTATTTTAGTACAAATGTGCTACCAGTTCTTCTAAAGCACATTGGTAGAGCTACAAGTTCCATGCAATTAGGTTGCTTAAGAGATAAAGATCCTGATACTTAAGTCTGTTTGGTTATCCTATTATATATGTATATTGAGAATCATATTAGTTCAAATATGTTGGTTAGACATAGTTAAAGATGTTTATTCAAGTAAATTTGACATAATTTGGTTATAACAAATCTTAAATACAGTACTAATGCTAGTTTGATGAAACAAAATAGGAGAGCATTGTGAGCATGGCAGTTGCTGGAGCTATTATTGGAGCAGCAATTGGTGGATGGTTAACTGATCGGTTCGGAAGGAGAAGTGCACTGCTGGTTGCAGATTTCTTATTTTTCATTGGAGCTGTAATCATGGCCGCTTCTAATGGTCCAGCTCTTCTAATTGTTGGTCGAGTTTTTGTTGGACTTGGTGTCGGAATGGCATCGATGACATCCCCTCTTTACATTTCAGAGGCATCTCCGGCAAAAATCCGAGGTGCTCTTGTTAGCACCAATGGATTTCTCATTACTGGTGGCCAGTTTCTTTCTTATCTTATCAACTTGGCATTTACGCAGGTAAACTATAACAATACTAAAAAGTGTAAGCTGAAGATCTTGTATTAGACAATTAATCCATTTGTTTCTGTAACTTTTATCCTGAAGATTGTCCTTTTTTTTGTCTAGGCGCCAGGAACATGGCGTTGGATGCTTGGTGTTGCAGGAGTTCCAGCTCTTCTGCAGTTCATTTTGATGCTAATGCTTCCTGAATCACCCCGTTGGCTATTCCGAAAGGTTTATATCTACTTGCATCTCTTAACTGGTGCTTTTGTGGGCATTGCATTGACACTTACAAGCTCTAACCAGTGCTTTCATATGACAGGGAAGGGAAGAAGAAGCCAAAGCCATACTGAGGAAAATATATCCAGCTGATGAAGTTGAAACAGAAATCCAGGATCTCAGGGAATCAATTGACAAAGAAATTCAGGAACAAGGAAATTCTGAGAAGATTAACCTCGTTAAACTATGT
>CATIWR010051563.1:0-10599 GCA_949677035.1 Omphalea diandra | reverse complement strand
TTCTAGCAACCTAAGTTATAAAGATTCAAAGTTGTGTTAACTCAAACCTTAAATTAACCAAGCCAATTTAAAATCAGAATTAACAAGTTTGTGAAATTATTAAGCCTTCACTCAACAATCTCACCAAGTCTACTCAAGAACTCAATAAGAGAATTTAATCTCACAAGGAAAAAGGCTAAAAATAATAATATTGATTGAATTATTTTCTCTTGGTAGAATATGAGGGGTATTTATAGCCTTACAATGCTTAATCCAAAACCAATTAAGATTTGGTTTACATTCCCTAACAGAATTCAATATTTCCTAGTGTAATAAGGAAAAGGCAATCCTAAACTAAATAGGAAAACTAAGGAAACATTATGATTGGTAAACAAGATTAGACCAAGATACTTTCCTAACTAAAGAACAACTCTTCCTAAATAGAAAAGGAAAAGGATTCAATGTAATGAGGAAATCCTAATGGCAATAGGAAATATTGCTAACTAAGAAAATCTTACAAGAATCTTTGACTTTGGGCCTTATTTCCTTGCTTACACAACTTGGGCTTCCTTTTACATGCCTTGGGCTTCTTTTTACATGCCTTGGCTGAATTGGGTCATGCTTGGATGCTCTCCACAAGTTGGACTCCATTGTATTAAGTTAAGTGCTCCATTTGATGAGTTTAAGCTCCCATCAGCTTTTAATTGGCTTCACACATGCTTTGCTCTTCTTGGGCTGATCAAAGTGTAATTTCTTGTTGCATGAATACTCCAATTGCATCCTTAAACTTCTTTACCCTTCCTTTTATGATTGGGCCTTGAAGTTGAAGTGGATCCTTTGCTTTAGCCTTGGCTGTTTGCATCATGTTCTGAACTTGAAAGTTGTATACATTTATGTAAAACAACTTTGCAAATATATTATGGGTGTGTTAGATATTGCTCCTTCATTGTGACTAATTCTTAACAAATTTAAACCTGCTCACCTTGAGATTGATCATCTATTTTGGTGACTTTATAGACTAAATTAGACAATGTATCACACATGAGAAATGTTTCATTATGTGTTATGTATCTTTTGGTTGATCTATTTTACAATTGTAATTGTACAATTTTGGATATGTCTAAGAACATAAGACCATATCAAATTATCATCATATTGAAATGGGGCAGAATTTAAAAATTAACCATATTTTTCTATGTGTCTTTTATTGACCTGAATTTTGACTATGTTGTAACGTCGTATGTCTAGTCTATGTAGAAAAAAAAATCAACTTATATATATATATATATATTGAGTTATTATTATGAAAGTGCAGTAAGGACAAGAATAATAATCTTAAATACTAGGCCCACTTTCATGGACCATGACCACAGTTGCATACCATACATGCAAACTCATTTTGAGATTTTATAATGATATATATATATATGAAATGTTAGGATCTCAACACATTGAGGAAGCCTAAGAGTGAGATCCAAACCTACCATAAAGTTTGGTTGCATCAAAGGTGAGTAAAAGCTATAATTGGATTCTAATATGTACGTGTGGTGATTTTATGATATTATTGTGTTATATTATGTGTATATGTGATTGAATCGTGAAATTTTGCATGTGAATACAAGTTAAGTGAGAATCATATGATCATAACGATTACTTAGTACACCATTGTGAATGAACACTTGCATATGGAACTAAACGGTGTTGTGACCAGCTTGTCAAACACTTGCAAATCTCTTAGAAAAGTAACCAATATGCCTTATTATGGCACATGTTATTGATCAAATGAATCACATGTTATATGTTGGTTATCAAAATCAAATGTCACTTGAATCACATGAATTCCCAGGAGCAGTGTTTGCCTTACAAGGTCATAACAAAATTAATCTATTGCATTTGCACTTGCATAGTCAATTCTTATACTTGTAATGTATCTCAATGGTTTTGATTGTTGGTCATAAGAATCTGGTTATTATTTTTATTCATTGAGTCACAACTCAACAAATCTTTATTATGTTTTTTAGATACTGAAACATAAGGTTTGGGTACTTTGGAGCATAAAATTTTGCATATAGATACATAGAGCACAAGTTATTGGCTGAATTCCAACTCTTTCCTTCTCCTTGTGTCATGTACATATATACCTACATAGGCCTAAGTTTATGGTTACCAATATTAAATGGGTTAACATATGTTGATACGAACAAGGTTGATTTTTGGATCTTGATTCGTATGTAGCACAAGTTCCAAGCTTTAATTCAAAGATCAAAATAAGATAAACTCTCAAAATCCCAATTAGACCTCTAGAAAACTTATTTCTAGCAACCTGAATTATAAAGACTCAAGAGGTATTAATCTCAACCTTAAATTAACTAAGTAATTTAAGACCTAGATTAAACGAGTTTGTGAAATTATTAAGAACTCACTTAACAATCTCACCAAGTCCTATAAAGAACTTAAGAAGAGAATTAACTCTCACAAGCAATTTTGCTAAAAGAAATATTCTTCAATTTTTTCTTTTGGCTGAATAAGAAGGGCTATTTATAGCCTTTACAAAACTTCTAGAAACCCTAAGAATTACTTCCTAAATAGTCTTTGAAATCTGCCTAATCTATTTAGGAAAAAAGGATACTCCTAAGCTAAGTAGGAAATAACTAAAAGATACATTAGATATCTTCCTAATTATAAAAGAAGTTTCTTATATAAGTAAATACAAAGTTCCTAATTAGTTTAAGAAAGGAATTCAGCTTATGAGGAAGTTTCTTCATACTTGGGTCATGGGTCTTTCCATATGTTGGGCTCTAATGGATCAAGTTAAAGGCTTCTTATGAATAGTCCATGCTGTCATCTCTAAGCAATTAGGCTTTTTGCTTCTTTTGTTCTTCTTGGGTTAGCCCAATGGAATTGCTTCTTTAAACCTTTTAAGCCTTCCTCTTGTGATTGGGTTGTTAAGTTGAAGTGTATCTTTGGGCTAGCCTTGGATATTTGCATCATTCCCTCTTTCCTCATGAGGATTCGTCCTCGAATCAATACCTTCATCAAAGTAAAAAAAAGACAAACCAGCAACATTGAAAGTAGCACTAACATTGTAATTACTAGGCAAGTCAATCTTTTATGCATTATCATTAACCTTTTCCAAATCTTGAAAAGGTCCATCACCTCTAAGGTTAAGTTTACTCTTTCTAAGAATAGGAAATCTTTCTTTCCTAAAGTGTACCCAAACCCAATCTCCAGGTTCAAACACAAATTTTATATGGCCTTTATTAGCATGTTTGGCAACTTGTTCATTCCTTTTTTTAACGTTCATGCGAACCTTCTCATGTAAAGACTTAACAAATTCTACCTTCTTTTTCCCATCCCGATATAATTTCATATCTAAAGGTAAAGGAAGGAAGTCTAAAAGACTCAAAGTAACAAATCCAAAAACTATTTCAAAAAGACAGTAATGAGTAGATGAATGCACACTACGATTGTAAGCAAATTCAATGTGTGGCAAACATTCTTCCTATGTTTTCAAGTTCTTTTTAATCATCACTCATAATAATTGTCCTAGAATTTGATTCACAAATTCAGTTTCTCCATCGGTTTGGGGGTGACAAGTAGTATAAAACAACAACTTAGTTCCCAACTTTCCCCATAAAGTTTTCTAAAAGAAACTCAAAAATCTTGTATCCTTGTCACTAAAAATAGTTTTAGGCATACCATATAATCTCATAATTTCTTTGAAAAATGAGTTTGCAACATTAATGACATCATCGGTTTTATGACATGGAATGAAATGCTATTTTAGAAAATCTATCAACCACAACAAAAATGGAATCATTAGCTTTTTTAGACCTAGGCAAATCCAAAACAAAGTTCATTGAAATATCAACCCAAGGTATGTTGGGAATAGGTAAAGGTATAATCAATGTGGTTTAGATTTAGACTTAGCCTGTTTACGTGCAACACATTTCTCACAAATCTTTTGAACATCTAATTGCATATTTGGCCAATAAATATGTTCATGCAAAACATTTAAAGTCTTTTATACTCCAAAATGTCCCATCAATCCCTCTCTATATGATTCCCTTACAAGTAATTCACGCAAGGAACAATTAGACACACATAACTTGTTATTCTTGAATAAGAACCCATCATGCCTGAAATACTATTCATGAGCAACCTTTTCACAAGCAACATAGAACCGACTAAATTCATACAGTTCTTTGATGTATTCAAATCCTAATAACTTTGCATTCAAAGTAGAAAAAAACACATACCTTCAGGATAAAGTATCAGCCACAATATTGTCCTTACCTTGTTTGTATCTTATGACATATGGAAAAGACTCTATAAACTTACTCCATTTAGCATGTCTTTTATTGAGCTTTTATTACCCCTTTAGGTACTTCAAGCTTTCATGGTTAGTATGGACAATAAATTCTTTAAGCAATAGGTAGTGCTAACATGTTTGTAAGGCTTTTACCAAAGCGTACATCTCTTTGTCATAGGTTAGGTAGTTCAAGGATGCACCATTAAGTTTCTCAGTAAAATAGACAATAGGTTTTCCTTCTTGCATAAGCACGACTCCAATCCCTATACCTGAAGCATCACATTCAATTTCAAATGTATTAGAAAAATTAGGCAAAGACAATAAACATGCACTAGTTAATTTAGATTTTAGTAAAGAAAATGCATTTTCTTGTGCATCTCCTCATTAAAAGGCAACATTCTTCTTAATCACTTCAGTTAGTGGTGTAGTTATAGTACTAAAATCCTTGACAAATAACCTATAAAAACTTGCCAAACCATGGAAAGAACGTACATCTCCTGCATTCTTTGGTGTGGCCTAATCCTTAATAGCCTTGACCTTGTCTTCATCTACCTCAATATCTTGCTCACTTACCATAAAACCTAAGAACACAACTTTGTTTGTACAAAAAGAACACTTTTTAAGGTTAGCAAATAACTTTTCCTTTCTCAAAACATCAAAAACTAACTTTACATGCTTAACATGATCTTCCAAAGATTGAGAATATACAAGAATGTCATAAAAGTACACAACCACAAAGTTACCAAGAGAAGCTCGCAAAATATGGTCCATTAATCTCATGAAAGTGCTAGATGCATTAATCAAACCAAAAGGCATAACCAACCAATCATATAAACCATATTTTGTTTTGAAAGTAGTTTTCCACTCATCTCCCTCCTTTATCCTAATTTGATGATATTTACTTTTAAGATCAATTGTGGAAAAAATTTTAGCTCCATGCAATTCATCAAACATATCATTAAGCGTAGGAATAAGATGTCTATATTTGATCGTTATCTTATTTATAGCCCTACAATCAACACACATCATTTAAGTTCCATCCTTTTTTGGTACAAGTAAAACAAGAACTACACAAGGACTCATACTTTCCCTTATCAAACCTTTTTCCATTAGCTCATCAATTTGTCATTGAAGCTCCTTTGTCTCCTTGTGATTACTCCTATAAGTTGGCTTATTCGAAATTTGAGAGCCTGGAATGAAGTCAATTTGATGTTCTAACCCTCTCAAAGGTGGCAATCCTTTAGGCATCTCTTCGAGAAATAAGTCATCATAATCCTATAAAAGAGAAACAAACACACTAGGCAAAGAAACGGTTAAATCGTTACTAGAAAAGTAAGCTTTTTTGTACAACATCAAAAACATGGGTGTTTGGGCTAGATAGACTTTTCTCACTTCTCTCTCTTTTGCATAAAAGCTTTTTTTCACACCCTCTCCTTTTGCATGCCCCTCACCTCTTTTTTGGGCATTCTTTCTTTGTTCTCCTTTTACCACTCTAACGTCACACCCCTCTTTGGTTTTCTCACTACTCTGCTTTGGTCGTGCTAATTTTTTTTTCTTGTTTAAGCACGTTTTCTCTCTCTCTCTTAAGACTTTTTTATCTTTATAGATTTGAGAAGAAGTTAAAGATGATAGTACAATGTGTTTGGCCCCAAAATCAAACTCATATGCATTAGTAAACCCATCATGTTTCGCCTTCCTATCTAATTGCCATGGACGCCCCAAAAGCATGTGACTAGCTTGCATAAGTATAACATCACATAAAACCTTAACTTTATATTTTTCCATTGTAAATGTAATCCTAACTTGCTTGGTTACCTTAATTTCCTCATTCTCATTTAACCATTGCAAGTGGTAAGGTTTACGATGTTTCAAGGTTGGCAATCCCATTTTTTCCACTAGATAAGTGCTACATGCATTAGTGTAACTACCCCTATCAATTATAACAAGACATAAGTGGCCATTAATCCTACACCTAACATGAAAAATGTTTTTCCTTTGCTCTTGATCATTTTTAACATAGGCATTTAAAAAGCATCTAATCACAAAAAGTTCTTTACTTGTTACCTCATCGAGGTCATCAAAATTGTCCACATCACTAGCATCTTCTAAGGGAGGCATTTTAGGGTCGATTTCTACTTCATCATCTTCATCCTTACTCGTAATTTCACTATCTCTAAGCATCATGGTCCTCTTGTTTGGACATTCATGGGCCATGTGTCCTCTCCCTTAGCACTTGAAACATTTTATGTAGCTGGTCTTATTAGAAGTTGTTGGTTCGACCTTGGCTGGATAATTGGTTCCTTACTTCTTTCTTGGGTATTTCGGCCTTAGGTCTACTAATAGGCTTATCACCAACTTTAAACTTGTTAGTACCAAAAGAAGAAGAGAAATTAGGCCTAGAAGGCTTATCCCTTTATTGTTTTTCCATCTTGAAGGCCAAATAGTGCAAATCCTCCAAGTCGTTGTAAGGGTACATCTCTACTTGATCCGCAATGTCTTTGTTAAGCCCACTAAGAAACCTTGCCATTGTTTACTCCATGGATTCTTGAATCCCAGCCCTAATCAATGTCACCTCAAGCTCTTGGTAGTATTCTTCCATACTCTTAGTACCTTGTACAATCCTTTCCAATTTGTTGTGCAAATCCCTATAATAATGGCTAGGTACAAATCTTTTTCTCATCATTCTTTTCATTTCTTCCCAAGAAAAAATAGGTTCATCCCCACATTTTTTTCTAGTATATTTTGATTGGTCCTACCAAACAAGAGCATAATCTACAAATACAATAGCAGTAAGCTTAATTTTCTTTTATTCAATATAGTTATGACAATCAAAAATAAAATCTACCTTTTTTTTCCATGATAGGTATGCCTCGGGATCAACCTTGCCATTGAAGGTAGGAATCTTCATCTTGATGCCACTAAGATTGTTATCTTGCCTACTGGATCTTTGGGACAATTCCTCTATAGAATCATCATCCTCCTCCTCATGAGTGAATCTACCATGCCTTGGTTGTCTAAAATGGGTGTGTGTATTATTGGAATTGGAGGTGTTTTGAATGCTCCCAAGTTGTTGTTTCACCTTTTTAAACTCTTGTTGTATTAGAGACATAGTATCTTGCATAGCATTCACAAACAACTTCCATTCTAGATCACTTTGAGATTCTGCCATGGTTAGTAGAATAACACAAGAAAATACTCACAAACACTCCCTCAAGTGTCTACACTCAATTGATTGCACTCACACTCATATTTAACTCCAAATTGGCTTTTACCCTTTTATGAACTCACTACTTTTTGCCTTTTACCTCTTAAGATTCTTTTCTTTAAGTTCTTTGAAGACTAAGTTACTTTATGTCAAAGGAATCTTAAACAAAACACAAACAAGTTAAAACTAGTTCTTAAAACACTTAGAAAATAAAAGGATTGAAAAGAACACAATTGGTTGCAAAAATAAATTTCTAAAGACCTAATAGCAATCTAAGAATTTAAAAGGAAATTTGAAAGTGCTAATTGGTGTTTTAAGCTCAAGAATATGGTAAGAAGTTTGTCTAGGCTAAATTGGAAAGGAAATTTCAAAATCGGCTTTAAAACAACACCTTTGCAATTCTTAGTTTCTTTTTTTCTCTTTTTTTCTTTTTTTTTTTTTTTGCTTTCTTTCTTTCTTTTCTTTTTTTTTTTTTTTTTGGCCTTTTTTTTTTTAACTTTTGAAGCTAAAATCAAACTTAAAATTGCAAGAAACACAAAGAACAACTCAAAAATACAAAAAAAAAAAAAAACTAAATTTAACATTTGTTGGGGTATTGTGGTAATTTTACCCTCCCTTGAATTCTGAGCTATGTTTCAGCCCTAGACTTCAGAGAACAGCAAAAAGATGATTGGTAACAAAAATAATGAATTTGGAAGGAAAAAGGAAGAAGAAATTGCAAGAAACAAATTAAAATAAAGTTTTCCTTAATTTAAGGAGATTTTTATAAAATTTGAATTTGATTTTTTTCAATGTGATATATGATGATGAAACAAGACCAATGAAGATAAAAACAATGAAAAGAAACCAATTTGGATGCAAGAATTGAAATATGACAAAATTGGAAAAGAAAGGTAGAGAATGTGAATGGATGAACGAAAAACAATGTAAGAATATAAAGATAGATGCCTTTGATCTTGAATTTAGCCTTGGCTCCGATACCAAATGATACGAAGAGGTTGATTTTCAGATCCTGATTCATATGTAGCACAAGTCCCAAGCTTTAATTCAAAGATCAAAACAAGATAAACTCTCAAATCTCAATTAAAACTCTAGAAAACTTGTTTCTAGCAACCTGAATTATAAAGATTCAAGAGATGTTAATCTCAACCTTAAATTAACTAAGTAATTTAAGACCTAGAATTAAACGAGTTTGTGAAATTATTAAGAACTCATTTAACAATCTCATCAAGTCCTATAAAGTCAAAAAGAGAATTAACTCTCTCAAACAATTTTGTTAAAAGAAATATTCTTCAATTCATTAATTTGGCTTAATAAGAAGAGCTATTTATATTCTTCAAAGCTTCTAGAAACCCTAAAAATTATTTCCTAAATAGTTTTTGAAATTTGTCTATTCTATTTAGGAAAAAGGATACTCCTAAACTAAATAGGAAATAACTAAAAGATACATTAGATATCTTCCTAATTATAAAAGAAGTTTCTTAGATAAGTAAATACAAAGTTCCTAATTAGTTTAAGAAAGGAATTCAACCTAATGAGGAAGTTTCTTCATACTTGGGTCATAGGCCTTTCCTTATGTTGGGCTCCAATGGATCAAGTTAAAGGCTTCCTTTAAAGAGTCCCTATTGTCATCTCCAAGCAATTGGACTTCTTGCTTCTTTTGCTCTTCTTGGGTTAGCCAAATGGTTATTCCTTGTTGCATGAATAACCCAATTGCTTTTTTAAACCTTTTGAGTCTTCCCTTTATGATTGGGCTGTGAAGTTGAAGCGGATCTTCGGGCTAGTCTTAAATATTTGCATCAAGGTTGTTGTTTTATAGGATCCTTATATTTACTAGGGAAGTTCATAAAGTGTAGGGCATACAATGTAGCAATGAAAGAATAATAGTCCTCCAAACAAGCAAGAAGATGGCACCTTTTTCTACCAATTTATACTAACATTTTTATGCAGGAATCTGCAAGATGTGTTGCTGCAATTTTTCATTCTACATCAGAAAGTCTTGTATCTCATTTTATTATTGCTTGTATGCTTTGCAGAGCCTTGAAATTTCTCTTTGTTTTGTGCATGATTCTTTTCCCAGGTTCACTAGTGATGATGTAAAGGCATTGCATGTATTTTGAACTTGATACCTGTCATTTTCCCAAACTATGTTTGCAACACATATGAACATAGACCTGAATATAACTAGATATATATACTTTGAGTATAATTATTGAGTTGTCTTTGGCATTCAAATAAGGCATTCATGTTAGATCTTTCGTTATAGCTCATTTTTGAGTCCTCTATAGTTTGGTTGCCTTATTTAGAGGGTGTAGTTTAGAATTTAAAAATTGAATTCTAGATATCCTGAAATTTTTAGGAGAATTTAGGTCAGCATCGTAATGAATAATAGAATTTAAGACAGAAAACCTTAGCTTTTTTCTATGTGAACTTGAGAATTTATTAGAGTTTAGTTGTGGGATTTTTTGAATGAAATAAGAGGAATACCGAATTTGCCACCTCCATCACCTGCCCCATTAGGTGTTAGAGGCAAAATTTTTTAGACAGGGTCAGATTTTTCATTATCTTTTATACTTTCTTCATCCCAAAAAGATTGTTACTACGTACTTTTTCACATTATTTAAGAAAAAGTATTTAATATTTGTTAACTCACCATTTGTAACACATTTTCACATTTATACTGTTAATTATATCTAATGAGGAAATAATTTTCTAATTTAGTAATTAATGAGGGTAAATTAGTAAGATTTCTTATAAATATTTTTTATTTATTGAAAATGGGCATGCATTTGAGACATCCCAATAAAGAATAATGAACCATTTTTTGGGACAAAGGGAGTAATTTATACTGATAAAAAAAATTATATTTTTACATATTATCATTAAATATTATAAATATTCATATGAAATTTTATTTATATAACATGTAAGAGAAATCTTCAATGTTGTATAAAAAACGATGTCTTGTTAAGGTGGAAAATACTTTTTATGTGTTTAGATATATATATATATATATATATATATATATATATATATATATATATATATATATATATATATATATATATATATATATATATTTATATATCTATTTTTAGTGTGT
>CATIWR010051559.1:0-15959 GCA_949677035.1 Omphalea diandra | reverse complement strand
TATATATATATTGTTGAATATGTAATAGTGTATAAATTTGGGTTAAATATGCCAAACTCCATGGATTTTACATATTGTACTATTTAGTCTCTCATTATCTAAAATTATATTAAAAAATCCTACATTACCTACATTATACTCTGTTACATTTTTTGTTAAATTTAATATGAGAAGTCCATTATATTCTTTATCTTCATTTCAACTTTCATTTTATATCACCATCACGCCACCTTCAAAATAGAAATTTTTCATTTTATAGTTTCAAACTCACTGTAAATCTAACTCAACCAAATTCAAAACAAACAAAAATCAAACTAAATTCAAATAAAAACAAATTCAACATTCAACACTCATGAAAACTCAGAAAACGAAAAAATCATCAATCCAAAAAATTCAAAAAATAAAGAACAATTACCACATATGAAAACCCAAAAAACTCATAAATCATCAACCAAGAAAATGAAGAACAATCACCACTCACCGATGCTTCAAATTTTGGGTTCAAATCAAATTGAATATTCAAATTCAATAATAAAGCAATCAAACAAATTCACTTAAACACTCTGCAAAATCATATTGCATTCATTCCAAAATCTCAATGCAAAATCAATCCATCCATTCCAAAATTGCATTCCAAACAATTAAATAAAAATAATCAAATCTCCAACTGAATAGTACTCTGTTAGATGAATGATCCTATCATATATCAAATTCTCCTCCTTCAATAGATGCTTCCTTACTTTCTCCTTTTCTTGCACCCTCTCCTTTCTCCTCCTCCAGTAGTTGTTTCCTTATCGCATACACCCAACACAATAACTAGAATCAACGAGATCAAAACCAAGGAACATTCTTGTTCCATGATGCATAACTACTCCTCAATTCCCTCTTGTGATTTGCTTCAGCTCTATGAAAGATTCATGATTTCTGTGATGAATCAAATTCTGATCTTGCTCCTCGATGCCCTCTTAATTCTAATCTCATTGATTCAACGAGACATCAAGCTCTCATGAGTTGGGTTGATGGGAGGGATTTGAGTAGGTTGAACGAGATCAAATTTCATCTATGGCTAAGGTTAAGGGAAAGATTGAGTTCTCATATGTGGCTAAGGTTTTGAGTGGGTTGATGGAAAGACTTCAATGAATTCAAAGGACTTCGATCATGATAAAAATGTGATGAAGAGATGATAATGTTGGAAATTGATGGTTTTTGTTTGTTTTTATAATTCTAATCTCAAAAATAAAAACAGAAGATGAGATTCATGGGTCACAGTGAAAAAGATATTTTTGGAATTTTAAAAATAAAATTTAATTTGTTGACTTTCTAAACTTTGACTAATAGAAAGAGTGCTGAAAATTAACAAAAGAATGAAGTAATTTAATAAAATCAAAACTAAAAGAAACGTTTTAGTATAATTTTAGAAAATGCAAGACTAAATAGTATAATAGGGTAAAACTCAGAGGATTAGTATATTTAACCCTATAAAGTTTATACTCATTTCGGTTTTAATATAGAGAATTACTTTTGATTCTTTTAACAAAATGAATGCTTGCAAAAAGTGATAATTTTCTTTTTAATTTTATTATATTGAACTAAGAAAGATTTTACTAGTATAAAGTATATTTATATGAGTAATAATTAAGCTTAGAAGGTTGAAAAGAAATTGCTAAGATTATGCTCTTCCAAAATGGTTTCTTTTTCTATTCAAAACTTCTTTTGTTTTGTTAAGGTTAAAAGATGAAAAATTTGAAGTTAAGATTTTATCACCCAAAAAAAAAAAAAAATCATAACCGTTATGTTGTGTCAATATATTTATTCTTCCTGTACTAATGCATACTTGCTATTCAAAGGAATTGTAATTTTTTAACCTAAATCCTTTCATTTTTAGGTGGATTAGTACAAGAATCTAATTTTCATGGTAGAGATTTTTGACAGATTGACTGAGTTTTTTAAAGCAAAAAAACCCTCCTATCCTATTTTAAAAACTAATTCCCATATTAGAGTAAGATTTTAAAAAGTTTAAAAATTTTCTAAAATCCTCACATCCTATTTAAAAATCCTATTTGACTGAGTTTTTAAAGTTAAGAAAACCCTTACATCCTGTTTGAAAAACTAATTCCCATATTAGAGTAAGATTTTATAAAGTTTAAAAATCTTCTAAAACCCGCACATCCTGTTTGAAATACTAAATTTTTCAATATGCATGCTTCTAAAAGATGGATGAAGAATGCACTCCTCAAAATTTGAGATTTTGATAGAAATTGGGAAGAGGGCGAGAGTTATGAGTGTAGTTGGTGATTATTTTACTGATATGTTGGACTAAATTGGTTAAACCTAAGTCATGAACCTCTTTTGATCTTGACAATAGAGATTGATCAATTCTAATATTTTCATTAAGTGTTGTTTTACAGTTTATAAGATAGTTTTTCAATTGGAAGTTAGATGGAAATCAAAATCTCCAACCTTATGAATGTCATCCAAATTCGCTCCCTGCATCCCTAAATCGTGACCACAAATAAGTTATTAGGATAAAAGGAGCTAAGCCAAAGGAATTCATGGGTGAATTTACAGTTGCGACTTAGTCGAACGAAATGAGCTTGAATCACAGAGGAATTTGCGGTGGCTATCACGTCCTACGTCGTGACTGCGAATTTTATAGTGATAAAGGAGGGAACCAAAGCTACAGCCACACCACACCAAGTCTCTAAGGTAATCATTGAAGATAAAAAATCGTGAGAGCGAATTGCTAGTCGTGATTGCAACTCAAGAAATTGTAATTTCCTAATCAAACAGGGGAATTCACGTTCTCAGTCGCGCCTAAGGCAAAGACAACTCGCGATTATGACCTTTAAGAAGCAGGTAAAACACAATGATTATTTTTCTTGGACAACCAATGGATGAGTGACACATGGACTAGCCGTTAGACACAGAACAAGGTTCTCTGCCATGATTTTCAGCTCCTCAGTGCAAATTGAAAATTCGTGACCATGAAATGCTAGTAGCGATCGCGACTTCTGCTTGACAAACATTGAATGCAAAATCTGCCTAGTACAACTTGGAGATTTTGGGGATAGTTTTAGAGTAATGTCTCTTTAGTGGATGTGGGCTATAAATACTCCACCAAACAAATGTAAATGCAAAAGAATTGAATTAATTGTAACCAAACTATTGCCAATTTGCTACTCATTCTTTTACTCTTCTTTAAATGTGGTTAATTGTTTGGTGTGAGCAATAAACATCATTATAAATAAGTTAAGAGTTGGCCTAGATTCTAAAACTCTTGTAAGAGGTTGAAGTGTGAGCCTAAAAACACTTGTGAGAGGTTTTTGTGTGAGCCTAGAAAACACAAGTTGTAAATGTTTTTTGTGAGCCTAAAAAACATAAGTTGTAAGGGATTTGTGTGAGCCATAAAACATAAGTTGTATAAGTTTGGTGTGAGCTTGGAAACACTAAGTTAGTTGAGTGAAATACCCAATTGTGTAGAATCGGGCAGTGGAATTAAGGTTTGTTAACACTCGAACCACTATAAACCTTTGTGTTGATTGTTTTCATCTTTTTATTGACTTTCTAAACACATAAATCTTCTTCTTAATTTTAAAACAACTCACCAATTCAACCCCCCTTCTTAGTGCCCTAGGCCAACAAGTGGTATCAGAGCCAAGTCTCGCTAAAAAGCTTAATTGTGGGAGTAAAGATCATGACACAAGAAGGAATTCACACTCACCTCAAGCCATATTTCGATGGTGCAGACTATACTCATTGAAAGTATAGGATGGAAATCTATATAGATACGGATGTGTAGATCTATGAGATATTATTGCTTAGGGGTGAAGCCACCCACGAAAGTAGTGGATGAAAGTGAGGACCTAATCCCTAGAGAGGAGTGGGCTGAAACACAAAGAGGATCCAATGGCAGAAATAAAATAGCCATGACAATCCTTCTAAGCTCTCTCTCAAGAGAAAAAATTGGAAGGGTTCAACATTGCCTAACTACTCATGGTATTTGGAAGGCATTGGAGAACTATCATGAGGGCACCACCTTGGTGAAGTCTAACCGACTTGAGATGTACGTGACAGAGTGAGAGTTATTCATGATGAAAGAAGAAGAAAACATCATGGACATGACAAATAGACTTCTAACAATCGTCACCAACATGAAGAAGTTCGGAAAAATCCTTACTAATCATGAGGTAAATTCTAAAATTTTGAAATTTTTCCTCTTGAAAAATTTGGCACTAGAGTGTGTAGTATCTAAGAGTCCAACTCTGAAATAGGAAAAGTGCCAATGGATGTCTTGATAGGCAAACTCTTGACTCATGAGTTGGTCTTAAAGAAAGATGATGAAATGAAGAAAATGAGGGGTCAAGGACAAAAATCTAAAAAACAAGAAAGGAAGATCTTGGCACTCAAGTCCACATCTAAGAAAAAAAAGTGAAAGTAACTTTAAGTGAAGAAGATAGCGACAAAAAGGAGAAGGAACTAGCAATGCTCTCTAGAAGAATTAAGGAGTTGATTATAAGAAAGAAGGAGAAAAGGAACTTCGAGAAAGAAACTCTTACTCTCAAAGAAAGATCAAATGATGTCACATGCTATGAATGTGGCAAGCAAGGCCACATCAAATATAATTGCCTCAAGTTGAAGAAAAAGAAGAAAGGTGGCAAAGAAAAAAGAAAGAGCTTCAAAGCCATTTGGGATGATAGCTCAAACGAAAAAGATAAAAAGGGAGAAGTTGCAAACCTTTGCTTCATGGCTTAAAAGTATTCATCCAATGAGGTAAGCTCTTCACCTCACTCTTATTTAGATTTTAATGAACTAGATGATGCAGATGATGAGCTACTAGAAGCTCTTACCATGAAATGTGACAAATATAAGTCACAAATGAAAACTTACAAGAAAAAGTGAACTAAATTAGAGGATGAATTCCAATTCCTAACTAGTCTTGTAAGTGAATTGAGGGCTTCAAATGAAGAACTCAAAAAATCTATGGAAAGCCTTTCTAAATCATCTTCATCTCTAGTTTCATAGAGCAAAGAAAATGACTCTTTGAAAGAAGAAGTCATTGAGCTTAGAAACTCTATTTCTAAGTTCCACAAGGGTAAGGAAGCTTTGGATATACTCATTATATCACAAAGATCTCCCTTGATTAGGCATAGTCTAGGCTTCAATAGAGCTTCTACTTCTTCTACTCCCTCACTCACAATTTTTATCAAGGCCTCAACACCTCAAACTTCAAGTATTGAGGTTGTTGAAAAGAAAAGTGCCCAAGGCACTAAACCCCCATTGCCTAAGGGTAATGGAAAGGTGCAACAAGGCCTTAAGCTTATTGCGAAAAAGGCCAATCATGCATACATGTATAATAAAAGGCATGCTCCCCTAAACACACATAGAAAAGTAACACCAACATGCATTCATACATGTTCATGCTCACACACACATCATGTAGGTATGAGAAAACCCCCCGCTCATATTAAGGCAATGAATTGGAAAAAGACACATAGGTCTAAACTCCAATGTCACTATTGTATGAAATATAGACATATAAATGTTTATTGCTACATTAGGAAGGCTCACATCAAGTTGGAGGATCCTTCAAAGCCTAACCCCCTAGGACCCAGGTATACTTATGTACCAAAATAAAGATGATTTATTTATGTTATGTAGGGGTGTTTGGCAACCACTAATGAAGCAAATGATTGTCATGTGGATAGTGGATGCTCAAAGCACATGACGGGCAATAAGAAGCTATTCATGGCCTTAAAGGAAAAAGAAGGTGGCAATGTCACATTTGGTAACAATGCCAAAGGTAAGGTAATTGACATTGGTACCATTGGCTTGGACATGCTAGCATGGAGCTCTTACAAAGCTTATCAATATGAAAGCTAATGAAAGGTCTTCCAAAGCTAAAGTTTTCTAGAGATAAGACTTGTGGTCCTTGCCAAATGGGGAAACAACATCAATCTTCTTTCAAAGCAAAGAATATTGTAAGTACATCTAGACCTCTTCAATTAATTTATATGGACTTGATAGAACCTACTAGGAGTGTTAGCTTAGGTGGAAAACATTATGCACTAATCATTGTTGATGATTACTCTAGGTTTACTTGTATGTCCTTTATAACTTATAAGTATGGTACTTCTGATGCTTTTAAAAGTTTTGTAAAAAGAATTCAAAATGAAAAGGGTTACTTCATTTTTTCAATAAAAAGTGACCATGAAAGAAATTTCAAAATGAGTCTTTTAAATCTTATTACTAAGAGAATGAGATTTTTCACAACTTTTCAACTCCTAGAACACCACAACAAAATATTGTTGTAGAGAGGAAAAATAGAACACTAGTAGAGATGGCTAGAATTATGCTCAATGAGTATTCTTTGCTAAATTACTTTTGGGCCAAAGCTATCACTACTTAATGTTATATTGCAAATCGAGTTTTCAAAAGACTCATTCTTAATAAAACTTCTTATGAGATATAAAATGGTAGAAAGCCTAAGATATCATACCTAAGAGTATTTGAATGCAAGTGCTATATATTGAATACCAAGGATAATATTGAGAAATGTGACTCAAAAACTAATGAGGGCATATTCTTAGGTTATTCCACCATTAGCAAGGCCTGTATGGTCTTTAACAAGAGTTCAATGGTTATTAAAGAGTTTATGCATGTTGTATTTGATGAATCTAGTAAGTTTGATCTTGAGAAAGGTTCTTTTATTGATAATCTTATATGTGACTTTGAGAAATTGAAATTGGAGCACACTACAAGAAAGACAGACAAAGATAATGATGAGGACAAATCATCAATAGTAGATAAAGAACCATAACATCAATAAGAAGAATTGCTAAGTCAAAATCTACCCAAGGATTAGAGATTCTCTAAGCATCACCCAAATATTTAATCATTGGTGATACTTCAAAGGGTGTAAATACTAGATCTCAACTTAACATTTTAGATAATAATCTTGCCTTTGTTTCTCAATTTAAGCCAAAATCTATTGATGAGGCTCTTGATGATGAGGGTTGGGTGATTGCTATGTAAGAGGAACTCAACCAATTTAAGAGAAACAATGTGTGGAAACTTGTTCCTAAGCCTAAGAAACTCCCTATTGTAGGTTACAAATTGGTGTTTAGGAATAAGTTAGATGAGCAAGGGTTCATCACTAGGAATAAGGCTAGATTGGTTGCAAAAGGTTACAATCAAGAGGATGATGAAACCTATTCCTCCATAACAAGCTTATAGGCCATTAGGATTCTTATGGCTTATGCATGTCATATGAATTTTAAACTTTTTCAAATGGATGTGAAGAGTGTTTTTCTAAATGGTGTCATTGAGGAGGAAGTGTATATTAAACAATCTCCTAATTTTGAATCTCATAGTTTTCCAAATTATGTTTTTAAATTGAATACAACCTTATATGGTTTGAAACAAGCTTCAATAGCTTGGTATGAAAGACTTAGTTCTTTTCTTATGAAAAATGATTTTGAAAAGGGGAAGGTTGACACAACATTTTCTGTAAAAAGGCATAATCGCGATACACTAATAGTACAAAGTTATGTGGATGATATCATTTTTAGTGCCACTAATGAATCTCTATGTGAGGAGTTTGCTAAGTGTATGACTAGGAAATTTGAGATGAGCATGATGGGAGAGCTCAAGTTTTTCCTTGGTCTATAAATCAAGCAAACCAAAGAAGGGATCTTTATCAACCAAGCCAAATATACATAGAACATTCTCAAGAAATTTGGCATGGAATGGATGCAAAGTAACAAAAACACTAATGAGTGCTACTATCAAGTTGGACAAGGATGAATTGGGTACGATGGTTGATTAGAATAGATATCGAGGCATGATCGGTTCTCTACTTTATCTTATCGCTTTTAGACCTGGTATAATATTTAACGTGTACATGTGTGCTAGATTTTAATCTTATCCCAAAGAATCACATTTGAATGCTATTAAAAGAATTTTCAAATATTTACATGGCACATTGCATGTAGGGTTATGGTATCCTAAAGATTTTTCATTTCGTCTCATAGGTTACTCGGATGCGAACTATGCTGGTAGTCTTTTAGATAGAAATAACACTTCTGGAACTTGCCAATTTATAAAAGAATGTTTAGTGTCTTGGTTTAGCAAGAAGCAAGTTTCATTTACCTTATCCAGCGTCGAAGCTGAGTATATAGTTGTGGGTTATTATTACACCTAAGTTCTTTGGATGAAACAACAATTAAAGGATTATGGCAAAGTTGTTGATCACATTCCCATCAAATGTGACAACACAAGTGCAATTAATCTTTCAAAAAATCCCATCTAACATTCTAGGATCAAGCATATTGACATTAGATATCACTTTATTAGAGATCATATCCAAAATGATGATGTTGTGTTAAAGTTTATAGACATAAATCATCAACTTACAATCATTTTCACTAAGCCTCTCAATGAAGAAAGGATGAATTTCATCAAGAGAGAATTGAGAATGCATGATGAAAGCTCCCTAAAGTAAAAAATTTAGATCATTTTACATATTGCATTATTCCACGATTGAATGATTGCCTTGGGATGTGTATGATGTTTATTCTTTTAGATGTCTTAATTTCATGTGCAATTATGCTTTTTAATGCCAACTTGCATGAATTAAAGATCAAAATATCAAAATGGATATCAGTAAGTTCTAAATTTTCATAGTTATCCTTTTGCCTTGTAATTCACTATTCATGGTCGTGAATTATAGGTACTCACCTCTTCAACTGACAACCATCAATTCGTGGTCACAAAATTTATTCTCCATTGCAAATTTGTTCAAATTTCAAAACTTTTGACCGTTGAACACGCCGTTTCACGAAGATTTTTTTTCGTTACTCATATTTTTCAGAATTAGCGATTATGACTTTCATATTGCAGTTACGAATTTTGGTAACTGCCACACATTTAAGTGATTTAATTGCCAACTAATGCCTTTCTTCATTTATTTCTTTTTTGACCATTTTTTGCCCTTTTTACACCTTTTTTGGCCTATATAAACCCCCTTCCAAACAGTGATTCATATCACTCTTGCTAACTTATCTCTATCCATCATCTTCTTACTCTCAAATCCTCAATCTTCCTTTAATATTCAAATGGCCCCCAAGAAAGCTTCAAGAGCAGAGAAGGAAAAGACAATAGCACAACTTCTGGACCCCCAACTCTTCACCAAATGAAAGGGATTACGAACGAAGAGAAGGATCGCTATAAGGCAAATGCCTCTAAAATCATCCTTCCAAATAAAATCTCTTCTACCTTTCTCTTTGAATAGTTGGGAATCAAAGACAAAATCCACACATTTCTGTCTAACTTGGGATGAAACGAATTCATATTCCGTGATGAGCTCGGATATGCGGAAATCGTGAGAGTTCATGTGTACCGTGACTCTAAGTCGAAGATCCGAATCTCATGCCGACCAATATGGGTTAGTATTTCGTGCTTTTGGAGATCCTCATTTCATCACCTTTGAACAATTATCCACTTTTTTCAACCTTTTAGTCGGAAATGACATTCCATTCATTATTTTCGCTTTTGATGTTATTTATTTTGAGTTTTGGTCTGAGATTTTCATCAAGATTAACCATGACCCCAAAACCTCTTTAGACAATTACATCTGAACCCTACCTTTTTTGCTACTTCATTGTATCATCACCTTCTTTGTTAATGCAAGAGAGGATGGTAATGAAAAAGTGTCTCAAAAGGATCTTACTTTCTTTATCTGTCTTGTTAAAAACAAGCCCATACAAATTGGCAGATATCTTGTGGATCAACTAATTCATATGAGCACCAAACCTAAGAGTCAGTTTCTTCTTCCATCTCATATAACTATCATTTATCGATATGTTGGTGCTCTTAATAAGGAAAATGAAAAATTCCCTACTAAGAAGCTTCTCTCCTCTCAAAACTTTATAGACCTCACCTATCTTATCAATGCCAAAACTATTCATCATGATTCTTATGCCTATACTTTAGGTGCTTTTAAGGCAAAAAAGATGGAAACATCCTAAGCCTCCAAAAGAAAAAGGCTTGTTATTGAAGAAGGAGCACAGCCAATCCTACCTTCTCAACCAAAACCTAAGTCCAAAGTCTCTCTTACCACCATCAACCGAAAATTGGACAAGGTAATGAGGATGCTCAAGAGAAGATTTCGCCTCGTTTCCCACCTACACAGTGACCTGATGGATTTACAAGAGAAAGTAGGTGCTTCCCCTATCATCTTCTATATTTTGAAGATTCAGAGGACATACTGGAGGAGGAAGATGATCAATAAGTTGGGGAAGGTAATGAGGTTGAGGGAGGAGCAGACAATGAAGATCAAGATAATTCCAAAGATGATGGCAGTTTTTCTTTCTTTTAGAATGTCTTTAGGATTTTTGTTGTTTCTATTTTGTTTTTAGTGATGTAAACATTGTTGATCCCATAGTTTATAAATAAATAAAAGTGTTTGAATTTGCAATTCTTTGTCTCATATGCTATGTGATTGAAATTTGTTATATGTGATTACAATTCTTATGATTAAGTGAGTTATTTTTTGCTCCTTATGATCTCTTTATCTCACCTTTATGCATTTCATCTACTCGTCAATATTTACCCTCTTTTTGATCTTACCAAAGGGGGAAAGTGATATAAGTGAAGTATATGGAGCGAAAATAAGTAAATCAGAAAAGCGTAAGTTAAAGGGGAGCATTTTTTTTTAGTACTTAGAATTTCTTTGATTATTGACTAGAATTTCTTTAAGTATTCATTGATCACTTCATCATTGACTATCCCAACTTCACAACTCATGCATTTGATTTTCCATGAGATCAATCTAAGTTATCAAAGTCAAAAAGGGAGAGATTATTGGACTAGGTTGGTTAAACCTAAGTCATAAACCTCTTTTGATCTTGACAATAAAGATTGATCAGTTCTAATGTTTTCATTAAATGTTGTTTTACAATTTATAAGATAGTTTTTCAATTGAAAGTTGGATGGAAATAAAATCTCCAACCTTGTGAAGGTCATCCAAATTTGTATCCTGCATCCCTTAAATCACGATTGCGAATAAGTTATTAAGATGAAAGGAGCTAGGCTAGAGGAATTCATCGATGAATTCGCAGCCGCAACTTAGCTGAAGGAAATGAGTTTGAGTCATAGAGGAATTCACGATGATTATCACGTCCTATGTCGTGACCACTCATTTCATAGTAACAAAAGAGGAAACCAAAGCCACAACTGTAATACGCCAAGTGTCCAAGATAACTATTGAAGATAAAAAATCACGAGAGCGAATTACTAGTTGTGATCGCGACTCAAAAAGCTATAATTTTCTCATCAAACAGAGGAATTCGCAGTCTTAGACGCATCCAAAACAAAGACAACTCGCGACTGCGACTTCTATGAATCAGGTAGAACACAATAACTATTTTTCTTGGACAACCAATGGATAAGTAAGACGTGGACTAGCCATTAGACATAGAACGGGGTTCTCTGCTGTGATTTTTGGCTCCTCAGTGTAAGTTGAAAATTTGTGACCACGAAATGCTAGTAGCAACGACGACTTCAGCCTGACAAATATTTAATGTAAAATCTACCTAGCACAACTTAGAGATTTGGGGATAGTTTTAAAGTAATGTCTCTTTGGTGGATGTGGGCTATAAATACTCCACCAAACATATGTAAATGCAAGAGAATTGAATTAATTGTAACCAAACTCTTGCCAATTTGCTACTCATTCTTTTACTCTTCTTCAAGTGTGGTTGATTGTTTGATGTGAGCAATAAACAACATTATAAGTAGGTTGAGAGTTAGCCTGGTTTCTAAAACTTTTGTAAGAGATTGAAGTATGAGCCTAAAAACACTTGTGAGAGGTTTTTATGTGAGCCTAGAAAATACAAGTTGTAAGGGTTTTGTGTGAGCCTAGAAAACATAAGTTGTAAGGATTTTGTGTGAGTCATAAAACACATGTTGTATAAGTTTGGTGTGAGCTTGAAAGCACTAAGTTAATTGAGTGAAATACCTAATTGTGTAAAATTGGAGAGTGGATGTAGGGTTTGTTAACACCCGAACCATTATAAATCTTTGTGTTGATTATTCTCATCTTTTTCTTCACTTCCTAAACACATAAATCTTCTTCTTAATTTTAAAACAACCCACTAATTCAAACCTCCTTCTTGGTGCCCTAGGCCAACATGATATGTTTAAGAGCTTTAATGACCTATTCTGTGAATTTAGTAAGTGATTCAATCAAGTGTCGACTGATGAATGATATAATCCAATCCCTCAAGAGTCCATTCACTAATGATGAGGTTTTAACTGTGTTGAGACAAATGCATCCCAGTAAGTGTCCTAGTCCAGATGGTATGTCTATCATTTTTTCATTAAATTTTGGCACATAGTTAGTAGTGATGTCTTAGGTGTTGATCTTGATTTTCTGAATAATGGGGTCATGCCTATGGGTCTTAATTGCACTTTTATTACTTTGATTCCTAAAGTTAAGTGTCTTGAGTCAATGCAGCAGTTGTGTCCTATTAGCTTGTGCAATGTCATATATAACCTTATGTCAAATGTCCTTGCTAATAGGTTGAAATTTGTTCTTCCTAGGGTTTTTACTAGGGCATAAAGTGCTTTTGTTCGAGGTCGTCTTATAATTGATAATGCTACAATTGCATTTGCATTGTTTCATTCTATGAAACATAGGATAAAAAGGGAAAAAAGGGACTGTTGGGGATTAGGCTTATAGGATGAAATGGAAAAAAGGCTTGTTTGGGATAAGGCTTATAGGATGAAAGGGGAAAAAGACCTATTTTAGTTTAAGCTTGATATGAGTAAGATGTATGATAAAGAGGAACGAGCATACATTGAGAAAGTGATGCTTAAAATGGCTTTTTCAACACATTTTGTTTATCTCATTATGACTTATTTATCTACTGTGTTATTTTCCTTTTTTATTAATGGAGCTCTTAATGGTTTTGTTAAATCCAGTAGGGGTCAACATAAGGGGGATCCTACTTCTCCATATTTGTTTGTGCTTTATGCAAAAGGGCTATCCACTCTATTGATTAGAGCTTGTGATCAAAATGAGATCCATGGTGGATGAGCAAGTAGGGATGGTCCTGAAATTTCTCATTTGTTGTTTGTGGATGATACCATTATTTTTGGGCGAGCTATAGTTAAGGAAAGTCAGGGGATAATTTGCAAAAAGGTGTAAAAAAATAAAATTAGAGAATTGCAGTGGTCTTCAAAATAATTATCAAGTAAGGACAGTTGAAAAAATATTTTGCATTTACAGGTGGTCCAACAGTGTGTCCCTAGTTAAACTGGCGGACGTCAAAATTAAAAAAAAAAAACCGTTGTCATCTTGGTCCGCCACTTAACATCGCAGACCAATATTTTAACTTTTGCATCATGCATGCAAAATAGTGGTTTTTATTTTAACAGTTAAGAACATAATTTTAAATCAAATTAAAATTATTTAAAATTATAATAATTAGATTTTATATTTTAGACATAATTAAAATTTACAATTTAATATAATTATTACATTTTATATTATTATATTTAACACAATCTAATTATTATAATTTTAATAATTTTTATTTGATTTAAATTATATTTAGCTATTAAAATATGGTAATTAGATTTTATTCTTGTAATGTTCAAATGTCTATTCTAATAAAATATTAAATTCTCAAAAGAGAAAGACAAAAATTATGAATTTTTTGTATCTTAAGAGAAGGCTTCCTCCACAATTTTGAAGTAAAGGTTGCCAAAACCACAAAGTTACAAAGAGAGATAGAATAAGAATAAAATATAGTTATCATCATTTTAATAGCTAGAATATAATTTTAAATCAAACAAAAATTATTAAAATTATAATAATTAGATTATGTGTTTAATATAATAATATAAAAATGTAATAATTATATTAAGTTGTAAATTTTAATTGTCTAAAATATAAAATCTAATTATTATAATTTTAAATAATTTTAATTTGATTTAAAATTATTTTCTTAATTATTAAAATAAAAAACAAAAACATTATTTTGCAAAAGTTAGAGAATTATAGTGGTCAAATTAATATTATTTTAACAATTAAGAAAATAGTTTTAAATCAAATTATTTTCTTAATTGCAAAAGTTTTGTTTTTTATTTTAACAATTAAGAAAATAATTTAAATCAAATTAAAATTATTTAAAATTATAATAATTAGATTTTACATTTTAGACAATTAAAAATTTACAACTTAATATAATTATTAAAGTTTTATATTATATAAAATGTAATAATTATATTAAATTGTAAATTTTAATTATGTCTAAAATATAAAATCTAATTATTATAATTTTAAATAATTCATGCAAAACTTGAAATTTTGGTCGACCACTTTAAATGATGGATCAAGAGAACAACATTTAATTTTTTTTTTTTTATTTTGATGTCTATCAATTTAACTAATAGATGCACTGTTTTGACCATCCCTAAATGCAAAATTTTTTTTCAATTTTTGAAAACTACTATAATTCTCTAATTAAAATTTTTTTTTTTACACTTTTTTGAAAATTATCTCGGAAGACAGCATATCAAAGCTTATCTTGATTTGTATGAAAAGGCGTAGACGCAATGTGGATCAGTAAGAGATTGTCTTTGGTAGCAATGTGGACCGGGGTATGAAGGTAGCCATTCAAAACAGCTTGGGCATTCCAGAGTGTCACACCATTCGAAGTACCTAGGTTTGGCCACTTTAGTTGGTCGTTTTAAAAGAGCTATTTTCGGAATTTTAAAGGACAGAGAATCGAAACGGCTGCAAGGATGGAAGGAGAGATTATTATCCCGAGCGGGTAAGGAAGTTTTAATCAGATCCATTATTCAAGCATCCCTACGTATGTTATAAGTGTTTTCTCTTTTTCTTTATCTCTGTGCAATGAGATTTAGGGTTTGGCTGCAAGGTTTTGGTGGGGTAAACCAAACCTTGACCGCACCATTCATTGGGATAAAATATGTACAGGGAAGAGGGACGGTGGGCTTTAGGAGATTTCATGAGTTTAACCTGGCTCTTCTAGCTAAGCAGGGATGGAGATTGATTTCTGGAATAGGTTCTCTGTGTTACAGGGTCCTTAAATGAAAATACTTTCCACGTACTTAATTTCTTGATGCTCATGTCTTGGGGTATTTTTCAAATTAATGTGAAAAAAAAAAAGGAAAACAGTATGAATTAAAAAATATTTATAAAAATAAGGCAACTCAAAAAATAATTTGCAGAAAGGGGTGGTCAAAATCTTTCGTCCGCCGGTTAAACCAGCGGACGTTACTGTTAACGAGATTTTTTTTTTTGATTTTTTTTACTCTTTGACCGCCAGAATAACTGGCGGACAAAGAATTTTTTAAATTTTTTTTTAAAATTCTGCTACATGCCTGCCTACGTCTGCCGGTATGACCGGCGGACGTAGGTGTTGCTGCTGTAGAATCTCTGCTGAGCAGAGATTCTCTGCTGCGTGAATGACTTTTTGTTCGTCCGCCAGTATAACTGGTGGACGAACAACTTATAAATACCCCCCCACCCGACCTTAAATGAAAACGCTCAACGCTCTCTCTCTCTCTCTCTCTCTCATCTGCTCTCTCTCGTCTGCTCTCTCTCGTCTGCTCTCTCGCCTCTTGTGATATTCAGGTAAAAATTATTTTATATTTTTTTATTTTATTTTTTAATATTAAATAATAAAATATGATAATAATTATTTTTTATTTTATTTTTTAATATGCAGGAATTAAGAAATATATTATTGAGTTGAATTGAAGTTATTTTTCGGTGAAAAAACGCAAAATGTTAGTTTTTAAATTCGAATAAATTTTAATATGGTTCAATAAATATTATAATATGTAGACTCATAAAAATAATGAAAAAAATTCTGAAATTTCTATAAAAACCTGTGCTTAGTTGTTATTAAAATTAAAATTATTTGTAG